>PVJS01020262.1:0-32793 GCA_004027185.1 Glis glis
GCTTTATTTTTGAAACCGGGTCTCACGAAGTTGTGGAGGGCCTCGCTAGGTAGAGAGAGAGAGAGAGAGAGAGAGAGAGAGAGACAGAGAGACAGAGAGAGAGAGAGGAGAGAGATCAATCGATTGATCGATCGATGGATCTTGCGCGCGCGCATGCGCGCTGAGGCTGGCCGCGAACCCGGATCCTCCGGTCTCCGCCTCCCGAAGTACTGGGATTACAAGCGTGCGCCACCACGCCCGGCTAATAGTTATTTTTTTTTTTGCTATAATAATCACTCTTTATATAATGTCAACAATACCAAAAGGTATTATCTGGAAAGCGTGAAGACAGATAATTTCATCGTCTTGCCAAATTTACAAAACAAGTAAGTAGAAGAGCCAAAACTAGACTTTAAATCTACTTCAAAATTTGATGATCTTGATGGTTTTGCAATGTACTATTTTCCTAAACAAAATGATCACATGCCCCTTTCAAATAGCATAGGAAGAGTCTTGGCTGCTCCTGTCTTTCACCATCATCTTATCCCCTCCCCCATCATATGCACCCATGCCCAAGGAGGAAAATAATTTCCATATATTTAATTATTTCCAGTGTGCCTACACATGTAAATAGTATGTAAAGTGAAGTAGAGTTCTTGTGCTTGAGTATCACTTTCTCATAAAGCTGAGCTGCACGTTTCATTAGATGTTCTTAGAGCCTGGACTCAAGCCTGTCACAATGAGGGCAGCAGGCTCAGACCCTTCCCAGACAGAGGCTGCCTGGACTATTCCCAGCCTCCAGATGGTGTGCCTCATTGATTAGTGCACACTTCCCCCAGAAGATAGATCTCCAGGTCAGCACATGAAACTGAAGCTCAATGTGCACGTCCACACCGCGTCTCAGAGAATCACTGCTGGGGGGGGGTGCTGGGGGAGGGAAGAATCCACAGACAGAAGCTCCCTCTAGGCTTTTAGTAAGGTTCATACTATAATTCCCGATTTTAGGACAGATAGATGGCTTTGGTCTATCATAGGGAAGTGCTTTCCACTAATACTTTACCCCAAAGTAGAGTTCCTTAGATATCTTGTTTCATGTTTCCAATGAAGGCTCTTCCTGTCTTGGGTCAAAAAAGTCTGTGGTGCCTTCTCTCCCCACTCTCTACCTCCTGCCCCATCCGTCCCTTTTGAGGGCAAAGGTGTACTTACTTCTGCAGCACCCTGGGCTAGCACAAGTGAGCATCCACATCATATAGTCACATGTGGAATACGTCCCCATGTCACTGTGGCATCTTCGGTTGAAAATAATCTGATACACAGATCTTATTGTCTCTCATTAGATGTTTTTTATACTTATATTGGTGCATTATAGTCTCACATCAGAATGTAGTTCATAGTGTTAGTGACATATACACACACAGCACTTGGTGAGTTTTCCCCATTTCCCTCCAGCAATATTATTTTCTTTAAGATTATTCACTTATACTACATATATATGATATTTCTGATTACAGAGGAATGCATGCAAGTGTGTAAATAAATACAAGGCACTTATTATACAGAATTTGAGGTATCTGACATCACTGGGAATTCTGTTTTTGAAGAAGCAAGGGCCTAACCTTGTTTTTCTTTCTAAAATGTTTCTGACTTCTTCAACTCATAATTATGTGAACAAATGTATAACCAAATAGGCTCTCACTTCCTCTTTTGACATGTTAATTGTTTCTGAAAAACATTAAATGATGCCCTGTCAAATTCTTTACATAATATTGAATGGTCTTTTATGCTAATTATTTTTTTTAAGATAGGAAAATCGTACCATGCTCAAGGCCCCAGTGCATTTGAAATGTGCAGTCACAAAAGATGCAAACATAGTATTTTTCTGTTCATAGAATGAATGTATGAGGTGCTGCAAAGACTGGGGGACTCTAAGGGAGTGGTGATTTTTCTGACATTTAGATTATTTGAAATCTCAGGATATTAAGATATCCCCAACATATTATTTTCAGGCCATCTGATTTCTTCTTTCTTAGTCTCTAGTTGTCAGATAGATCCCTTCATGGCGAGGTTAACTGAGGCCGGGCCTCTTCTGGCTCCATCCTTTATTCCTATGAATTGGAGTTCTAAGTTCAGAGGGACATGTTGGGAGTAATATATTCAAGCTAATGGCCTTCACATGTGTTTAACTTGGATGACATCTCTTCTGAAATCTCCCTCCTGTCTAATATGGATAGATAAGTAAATCATTTAAAAATTGGAACTCAACAACTTGTTGAAAGAGAATGAAATTTCCCTCTTTGCCCTAAATTTCTTAGGGAATTCCATCTTAAGGAAACATTAATCCTTATCTCAGGTTCTAGATGGCTATCTGCACAGGGACAAGGGAAACATTGTTCGATAGTTCTGTGGATCTCAGGGAGGCATCAACTTAGGCAATTTTAAGATTTGGTCCAGGGATACAGGTTATAGTTTGGGCAAAAAATCAAACAGCAAATACATAACAAATTTACTTATAAACATTGGCCAGAATATTCATGATTCATTTGTTTTAAAAATCAGATTGCCATTTATAATTTGATTTTCTTACATGTCCAAACAAAGATACCACTATCCACTAATGTTATTGTCAAATTATATCAAAATCTCTTATTCCATTAATTGTTGTTAACATGCGGTCAAAATTTGCTGCATATTTGGGGATATGCTAGAGGGCACATTGATTTAGCTTTCCTTTTTAAAATGAATATGTGGCCGGGTGTGGTGACGCACGCTTGCAATCCCAGTACTTTGGGAGGCGGAGACCGGAGGATCCAGGTTCGCAGCCAGCCTCAGCTCTCTCTCTCTCTCTCTCTCTCTACCTAGTGAGGCCCTCTGCAACTTCGTGAGACCCGGTTTCAAAATAAAGTATAAAAAATAGGGCTGGGGGTGTAGCGCGGAGGTAGAACACCCCTGGGTTCAATTCCCAATACCTCAAAAAAATAAAAAAAAAATGAATATGTGAAATGGGTACGGAATATTTGACCTTATATTTCCTAAACAAATCCCAATTTAATTATATTGTTATAGATTAATGCTATCAGCTAGCTTTATAAAATGATTCTAATATTTTAAATGAAATATCAAAGGTGTAATACTAGAGACATTTAAAAATAGAACGGAGTTAGGCCATAGTAAGGGCACTGAACTCTTAGAAAATATAAGTTGAGAAAGGCATGTAATATAAAAAAGATATTTCTTTTTTATAAACTTTAAATTTCTCTGAATTCATTTCTTTGCTGGGCTTTTTCCCTAAGCTACTATTGAATTGTGAAAGTACATTTTCACAAAACCTGTTTTATATAAATAATAGCTGAGTTGAGGAGGGGGAGAAAAGTTTTCCTATTTTTCTTTTGTGTTCCTTTTTCTTGTGTGAGAAGAAGGCATTCAGAACATCTTTTTAAATAATGAAAACAACAATAACTGTTCCCAGGAGAATAAGGAAGGCAAGAAGGGGCCTTGTTTGACTTATCTGTGATTAGGCAGTTTGGAGCCTCGGTTTTTATGAGTTGAAAGAGATGTACACAACACCCCGGCCCTTCTATTATGACAGTTTATGCTTCCTATACAGCTTATTTAACTCAAATGCCTGGGAAATAGACACAATCACCACCTTATGGAATGCCACTTAACTTTAAATGTTC
Source organism: Glis glis (assembly GCA_004027185.1). Classification (NCBI taxonomy): domain Eukaryota; kingdom Metazoa; phylum Chordata; class Mammalia; order Rodentia; family Gliridae; genus Glis; species Glis glis. The sequence goes on from PVJS01020262.1 coordinate 3,657, forward strand.
CCTCCAGATTAGAAACCCACTTCATCGGAATTCATCTCAGTTTCTCAGCAATTATTTCTTCTCCAGGCTCTTGAATATTCCTGTACAATTTTAAAATTTAACCCGAGATTGTTGAGAAATAACTATAATAGAAAAAGAAAGAAAGAAAAATTCCCACACTACTAAGTCTGTTCACAAGAGTTCTTATGAAAGAGCCGTGTCCTATGCCCATGTACACTTTAATCATTCACTCTTTCAGCTGTTATCAATTTAAAACCAATGAAACTCCCACACTGAGTCCATTTGAGCAGTCAATTTTAATATCTCGAAGCATCTGTAGTTATTCTGAATTGGCTGCAAAAGCAGAACTAACAAGTTAAGCTCTAACCGTAAGTCGACATTGGGCTGGTAAACCATACATCAAACGCAGACAGTTAGTCAATACTCCAGTATGAAAAACCAACTAGCATTTTTAAGAAGAGCAATATATTCATAATCTGTGTGGCAGTCTGGTTTGCATTTCTTCCTTGATGGCTGTGCAGTTAACTTTTGAGTCAACAGGGTGGTTCTCAAGCTGGCCAAGAAACATGTCGGGGGAGGGGGGGCTGGTCCGTGTTCTGATTTGTGGGTAATATTTTTTAATGAGAAAAAAAGGGATGGGGGAGCATGTGCCTTTTGTGAACAGGAATCTAGAAAGTGTCTCAATTGGTCACTTTTTATAAGAAAACTCTTATGACCATATGTTCTGGATCTTTGAGCACAGTCCTTACTTCAAATATTATGTCACTGTCAGGCTATGTGTCTCAATTCTGTGTTTGGAAAATATGGTTGCTAGAAATGCCTCCTTCCCTCCCAGGAGTGACTCTGAGGCCGGACCGCTGCCTCCCATAGAGAGGAGAAGACAATGAAGAAGGAGGAGTACTCGCACAAGATCAAGGGAGTCATCGCTTCCATCAAATCATTTCCAAATTTCAAGGGATGGGAGGGGGAGCGAAGGGTGTTTATGACATATAGCTGCCTATTCCCAGAGCCCTTTTATGTATTGCTATTTTATCTTCAAAAAGAAAGGGCATATTAAAGGGAAATATCTAAGGAGGAGCAATACTACATAAAGTTTATGTTTTCAGATCTGTTGCCCCAGAAAATGCTTTGATAAAACATATTTAAAGCAACATAGTCAATTTCAAAGAGAAGCTGAGAGACACACCTCTCCATATTGCAATGCCATTAACATGGACAGACAACCAATTGGGATTGTCCACCATCTGATACAGACTCTTACCTCCCTCCCACAGAGAAAAATAGAAAATGCAAGAAAAGCTCTTTTGCAAGATGGATTTATTTTCCTAATGATTAAATGTTGCAGGGGCTATTTATTGTTTGTTTTTTGTTTTTGAGAAGGGGTCTTGCTATGTTGCCCAGTCTGGCCTTGAACTCCTGAGCTCAAGTGACCCGCCTGCCTTAACCTCCAGAGTAGCTGGGACCACAGGTGTATACCACCACTCTGAGCTTGAGGCTCGTTAATTTTTATCACCACTAAACAAGTAGGGTAATAATTTACAAGGGATATATTTCTATATGGAACAAAATTTGAATTCCCCAAAATAAAAAGATACAAGTTCTTTGTTTTACAGTCTTGGAAATTTATGAAATGTTATTGATTTGTGATAGACACAAATTTAGGGAAAGAAGATTTGTAGGCCAAACTGTCAGTGATGCTTCAAGATAGAAAAGAACACTCTCTTAATCTTAGGATATGTCACAGTGAAATGTTACATTAATATTTCCTTGCTCATTGCAGTCTAGCACATCTGCTGAATGTAGCCTCTGATGAGGACATACTGTTTGTGGGAACTCTGATATGCAGTCTCTTCAGAGCCACACTCAACACACACATGACGTGGACTCTTAGATCTCACTCGTGCCAGGAGTGAGGGAGACACAGGACCTCCTTTCTCGAATACCATAAAAAATTCAACTCGTCTCACAGCACATGAAACATTTATTTATACATTTGTTCAAATTATCAGTCTCCAGGATAGGACAGAATTCTGCTTTAATCTCCCTGAATTATCTACCTCAGCCACCAAATGAAATCACCAGCTTGCACTTGTTGTGAAGAGAATTATAAAAATTATAAAGGAGAAAGTCAATACCCACATTGGCTTTGGATACTGTTCATCGGGTCTGCAGAGGCCCTGAAAAGCTAACAAGAACTAAGCTGAAGAATCTCACACTGCCTGTGAGGCTGGCTTTAGGAGTCATGAGGGAAGGATGCGGGATGAGCACACCTGCTGGAGAACAGCAGGGTATCAATAATAAATGCTAACCTTTAAAAAGGGGGATTCTGTGGAACTCCATCAAGGGCACTGCATCTTTTTCTTCTCTTTAGGTGGTTTCACCGAGGAAGACTTAGGATGTGATTAGAGGTTTGAAATGGTCACGGGCCACCTCTCCAGAGAACAGCACCGTCTGACCCCTAGGGGAACATCACATTAGCCTGACTTGTGATCAACTGCAGCTAGTCAAGGACATGCTTTGGAGAACATTATCCACTCCAGCTTGTCCAATGTCAGGTGTGGAGAGGGAGATTTTGTAACCTTTCTACAATCTACACGCATACACAAGATTAAAGTTAGTGCACAGGATATGCTTAAAACATGGTGGAGATTCACAGGATGAATCTTAGCCTGCCTCCACCTCTTACTGTTTCTTTTTAGCATACATGACTTTTTTCTTCCAATTTTATGTCAACTTGACAGTCCTCAAACTGGAAGGCTCAAATACAATATTTTAAATTATCACCAGGATTTGAGTGACCATGTGGTATGCTAAAACTCTGGTGAATCTTTCAAGGATACATAGTTCATAGAATGCAACTAGTATGGTCCATTTGGCTGAAAACAAAACTGCCAAATTTCCCTTAATAAACACACACACACACACAACACACACACACACACACACACACACACACACACTTTATGTTACTAGGGATTGAACTCAGGGGTGTTCTACCTCTGAACCACACCCCAGCCCTATTTATTTTATTATTTTAATTTTTGAAACAGAGTCTCTAAGTTGCTGAGGTTCTTGCTAAATTGTCAAGGCTGTCCTTGAACCTGAGATCCTTCTGTCTCAGCCTCCAGAGTACTGGGATTACAGGCTTGCACCACCACACCGGGATTTCCCCTAAAATTTTTGATCTACGTTTTGTTGAATCCCCATATGGAGAATCCATGAATATAGAGGGCCAACTATATACATAATTATATAGTTATATCGTTATATAGTTATATATATATTCACCATCTCAAATAATATTACATTCTAACTAATGTCTTTATAAAAAGGTCTCTTCCCTTAAGAAAATAAATTTTCGAACCACAGGGAAACTGTTTGTTATTCTGGCTTATTCGTTTTCCCCCCTTACCTAATACATTCCCATTTCTGGAGCTCATTTTCTCTCATTGCTCCAAAGTTAATCTGCTTTTAATATCTCATAAGACCCAGATCATTTCCTCCCTGGATAACAGGCTTTTAAAAGACATAGGCTTAACCTGCTACCCAGGTGCACTTTTCCCCAACATTTCTCCATCTCTCATGGTGACCTGTATTTTATTATTGAACAAAAGCTAACTATGTGGTACTCTATTACCAACACATTTGCTCCCGAGAGCCTTTAAATAACAGAAACTGCCTGGGAACTACTAATGCAAAGGAACCAGGAAGCTTATAGGCCAAGATAAAGAAGCTTAAGGTTGGCTATTAATTTTGGCTAATATTAAATCATGACATAGCTCACACGTAAAGATCACAGTTCAATTATGAACCATAAAGAAGTTTAAAGAAAAGAAGATTTACAAGATATTTTTAAGCACATTAGTGCATATTGTGGAAGTTGTGAGAGTATTTCAGGCCCAAGCAACGATAGACCCGTGCCCTAGCATATAAATTCAAATATAATTATTCTCAGACTAACACTGATAAAGTGACAAATTTGGAGCATGTCACTACTCAAAGCTACAATGCAGTGTTGCTCATATATATTTTGCTTAAATTAACAGTATGACAATAAGGTTACACTGTCAAAATTAGTTCTAATGAATTATTTAAAAAATATGTTCCTCTTAACTTGATGATTTTGCTATTCATAAACATGACTGTTATAGAAAGTTTAGTGCTGATAACTCATATCTGCAACTTGAATTTTGGAGAACATTATTAATGTTCTCCAAATTAATCTTTCCTTAATTCTTATTATAATTGACACATTTTACAAAAGTACTATAATTTTTCAGTGACACTACTTTCTTTATTGACAGAAACCTTAAATGATTAGTTGTTATGTATGTGCATAATTACTTAACTATTCCAGCAGTTATATGACACTCTGTAAGTGAGTATAGTTAGGAAAGAAAAATGAGTTCATGCTCATTGATATATAAAGAGTACTGCAATAAAAATTACCAAAAAGATAAATATACACCTACTCCAAATTCTCAATGTATTACTCTTTTGTTGTTGTTGTTCTTTGGTAATGGAGGTTGAACCAAGGGCTGTTTTACCTCTGAGCTATACTCCCAGACCTTTTTATTTCTTATTTTGAAACAGAGTCTCACTAAGTTGCAAAGGGCCTGGCTAAGTTGCTGAGGCTAGTCTCAAACCTGTCATCTTCCTGTCTCAGCCTCCCAAGTAAGGGGATTACAGGTGTCTCCACAATGCCCTGCTTTCAATATACTTCTCTGGAAGTATGTGAGTTACTGCTGCTGTTCCTAGATCCTTCCCTGGATTGATTCATCAACTTTTAAATAAATACTTAAATATTTGCCTGGATATTGATTTCTCACATTGTAACCTAATACTTTGGAGATTGGTTTCCTAGAGCCATTTTGGTCACAAATTCCTTCATGAGCCTAAGGAGAGAAGAAGGGAAGGGAAGAAGGAAAGGAAGCTAGAAAAAGGGAAGAAAAGGTGAAAGAAAGGAAGGATGAAGAAATGAAGGAAGGGAGAAAAGAGTTGTTGAGTTGTAGATAAGTGACAGATAAGCTAGGTTTTGAGTGGGATTCTTTCTATATATCAGTTAATTTAAACTTTATGATATAAATATAGAGGCAAAACCAATAACCAGATATGAAGTTATATAGCTGGTAATCAGAAGAATGCAGTGTTAAGTCTGCCTTGGTCAAATTCTAAAATTGTTGTACTTTCAAATACACTGAAACAGCTGGGTGTGGTGGCGCACGCTTGTAATCCCAGTATTGGGAGGCTGAGACAGGAGGATCTGGGTTCGCGGCCAGCCTCAGCTACTTAGTGAGGCCCTCTGCAACATAGGGAGACCCTGTTTCAAAATAAAGAATAAAAGTAGGGCTGGGGGTGTAGCTCAGAGGTAAAATGACCCTGGGTTCAATCCCCAGTACGACACACACACACACGAATACACTGAAACTTTTTCGCCTCAGTTTTTTAAATCATAAATAGAGTTCAAATGTTTCTACCATCACAGATACTAATTCAGTTTATTAAGAACATAAAAGATATTTGGCATACCTTGGAAATACGTGATATTTGAAGCAGGTTGAGGGGTCCCCAACGTATGGCCCTAAAGCAAATCCATCTCTTTGACAAGCTCTACCCATGCCTTCAGAGCTCTAGCTGGTCTATGTGGAGCCTCATTGCTTAATAAGGATAGGCAGCCACTGCCCACCAGACATTTGAGCAAAGTTGCTGATTTGATAAAAATAGAATGAGGCACACAAATGAAATACAAGGACACAAGATGAAGTTGTTGATTCAAAGAACAAAAGCGAACATTTTGAAATAGAATGTAAAAACTCCAAAACGACACGTTCTATTTTTTTCCTTCAGATAAGGTATGTGTTTGTGTACGTGTGTGTGTGCACGTGCGTGTGCATGTTAGTGACATTTTCACTATTTGGCATAGAATTAGACTGGTTGACTAAGATTTTGTCCTTATGGTATGTAAGAGAATGACATATGAAAAAAGAAGAAGCAGAGAAAAACAAAGAAATCTAGAAAACTGAAAGTATGGTTATTAAAGTTAAAATAAATGAATGTTATGATTAGGGGATAATTTTTCTTATATTCTTGCAGAATATAAGAGAAATTAAGACAGAATGAAACAACTCATCCAGATGATCTAATATTCACATAATAAATACCTCAAAAGAGGAAGTGGAGAAAACACATGGGAGGAACATGTCAATGTAATAACAATGATAAAAACTCCATAATTCATATTTTTTTAGTGGTACTAGGAGTTTGAACTCAGATATGCTTTACCACTGAGGGAATCCCTAGCCCTTGTTATATTTTGTTTTGAGATAGGGTTTCACTAAGTTGCCCAGGCTGGTCTCAAACTTGTGATCCTCCTGCCCCATCCTGCCAAGTAGCTGCAGTTATAAGGGTACACCACCATGACCGGTGGACAGTTATAATTATTATTATTTATTTATTTTTTGTTACTAATGATTGAACCCAGGGGCATTCTACATCTGAACTACACCCCCAGCCTCTTTATTTTGAAACAGGATCTTGCTGAGTTGCTAAGGACCTTGCTAAGTTGCTGAGGCTTGTAATTTTCCTGTCTCAGTCTCCCAAGTACTGGGATTACAGGTGTGCAGCACCACACTCAGCACATAATTCTTGAAATTAAATACTAAGCAGAATAAAATTTAAAATTTTGTTAATAGTGGGACATGGTGGCACATGTCTGTAATCAGTACTTGGAAGGCTGAGATAGAGGATCACAGGTACAAGGCCAGCCTCAGCAGTTTAGTAAGGCCCTCATCAACTTAGCAAGACCTTGTTTCAAAATAAAAAATAAAAAGGACTGAGGGTGTAGTTCAGAGGTTGAATGCCCCTGGGTTCAATCCCCAGCACCAAACACACTCAAAAAAGTTAACTATATGCATTATCTTGATTGCAAAAATCTCAAAATAATGACAAAATATCCAATGATTTTTCAGAGAGAAAAATTCAAAGTAGCCATTACTTTATAAGAATGGAACAATTATGAGAGTGGGATGTATAACTCTGTCTTCTAAAGGCAATAGAATTTTATACCTAACTAAACTATTGATCAGGTGTGTGGGCATACAGAATGTATCTTTAGACTTTTGAGGTCTCATATTTTCTAAATGTGTTAATGGAGCCTGATACATTGTAATAGAGGGGAGTGGCATTAGAAAAGAATGCTATGGAATATAGAGGACAGCAAATATAGCTCAGAAGGGTAGTGAGAGGAAATCACAGGGTAATGACCCGAGAAAGTAACCAATCCAAATTGAAGTAAGAAGACTGAAGGACTTTAGAATATATTCAGGAAAAAAATGCAGGTGGTGGAAGACTAGAATATATAGATTGAGAGGATGAAAGCATATGATGGCATTAAAGGTCTAGAAAGCAAGAACAAGTGAAATATTAGTGTGGGGGGGCTGGGATGTGAACAAGAAAGTCACAATCAATAAATAAATCATACTGAAAGATAGGATAATTTTAAGTGAATGGTGGAACATAACTTTTGAAAGCAAAAACACTATCACTTGTGTTGTCCATAGGTCCAAAGGTCCTTGTCCTGGACCCATGAATATATTAATCCATTCTGTCATGTTACTTGGTCAAAGATTCTGTAATATTTACATGTTCAAGATAAAGCTGATAATTATTTTTGTGCACATCTTGATCCAAAATACTGAAAAAAATTTTAGAGGTGGATTGAAATAGAATAAAATGACTAATATAACTCTCAAATGCAAAAGATAGGAGGATCTCTCTCACTATGATCAGGGCATTACTCTTCCAGAATCACAGGGGTTACCATATTGTAGGAACAGAGAAGGAAGTCTAATACTTAGCACTTCATTAAATAACCTTTTATAAACATACTATTGTGGATGTTGCTTTTCTATTTTTAACTGTAGAATTAACCAAGAAATGAATCATAATTATAGAAACAGATAAAATAATGTACTTTTTCATGATGTAGAAGTACAATAGAAAAGGCAGAAGGGAGATAGTGAAACCAGCTGTTTTTGACCATGTGTATTTGGGGAGAAGGGCTAGGCAGATGAGGCTTGGTATAATTAAGGCCTATTGCAGCAAAAAATATAAAGTAATGCCTAAGATAGATAAGTGAAGACATTGTAAGATTAAAGAAAAGAAAGATACAGAAGCAAGCCAGCCTGCACCCTAAATAATAATGTTATAGATATGGAGCCAACATTTAGAAGAACTGTAAACAGAAACCATTCAAAGTGGTGGCTCCTAGCGAGCAAAAGTAGGTTGAGGCTGGAAAACATTGCTTTTCTTCATATATCTTTTAGGTATTCTACTGAATCTACAAGCAGGTTGTCTACTTTATAAATATGCTAATTAAAAATGGAAATAGCTTGATACTGCTTTTAGTTTCTACTAATGTCATTCAGTTAGGTTTTGCATACATTAAGATAAATAAAACTTTTCAAAACATACAATCCTCTCTGTTATTTTGATATTAGGAAATACTAGTCACTTCTAAGAAAAATAAAACAATCGTTATCTTTACCATTTCCAAGTATTTCCTATTCTTGGATGTCAATACTGTTATTTGAAAGATTACATAAGGTGGTTTGGCTGAAACTAGCCAGCTATTACTTCAGTTCCAAAAGCAAGTAGAGGTTATGCACAAACACACCTACCACCCTGAAATGTACCCGCTTGCCTGTAATTTACATATTAAAGTGATTCAAGTTTTGTTTCCAATGAGATGCCCAATGTAATAAACTCTTACATTTAAAAAGGACTCAGCTGGTCATCCCCTGGGAGATTACAAATGTACTTGGGGAGCTTTTCAGAGGTGACCACTGCAGTGGCATAATGATCTCTACACTCACCTCAGCTATTGAGATTTTATCCCACTGAGCAACCATTCAGAGTTATCTGCTGGCTCCCCTTTTTCTGGCACCACAATGCGCCCTTCTCATTAGTCATATTAAATTAGAAAATGCAGCCCCATTAAGGGACTGTTTCTGGATCTAGATTCTGACCAATGCAATCACATATTGGCCATGTTTCCATGAGTCCAAAACCAGATTTTTAGAATAGAGTTTTAATGAAAAGACTTAATTTAGACTGTGATATCAGGGCAATTTTCTTTTCACAAAATGTACTTTGTGGACATGACTCTGATGAGTATTATAAAGTTAGTGAAGCACTTTTTTTTGTGGCACTGGGAATTGAACCTAGGGGCATTCTACCACTGAGTTATATCCTCAGCCCTATTGTATTTGTTATTTTGAACCATGGTCTCACTAAGTTACAGTGTGCTTGCCTCAAACCTATGATCCTTCTGTCTTAGCCTCCCAAGTACTGGGATTATAGGCGTGCACTACCACACAGAGCAAAATACATCTATTTTGTCCCCCACAGTGGTACTCAGTGAAGGCTGGCTGAATTAAAAGCTCAGTCCTCTCTAACACTTTCCCAAAGAAGTACAAATGACCAATAGATATATAAAATAATACTTATCATCTTTTGCCATCAGAGAAATGCAAATCAAAACTACATTGAGATTCTACCTCACCCCAGTTAGAATGTTATTGTCACAAAACAAAAACAAATGAACAAAAATAACATACTGGCAAGGATGTGGAGGAAAGGGACTCTCATACACTCTTGGTGGGAATGTAATGTAATACAGCCACTGCGAAAAATAGTATGGAATTTCCTCAAAAAACTAAATGTAGAACTATCATGTGATCCAGCTATAATACTGTGAGGTATATATCAAAGGAAACTAAGTCAACATACTAAAGAGACACCTGCATACCCATGATTATTGTGTCACTATTCCCAATAGCCAAGATATGGAATCAGCCAAGGTACCTATCAGTAGACAAATGGATAAAGAAAATATTGTGTATAAACACAATGGAGTTTTACTCAACCACAGGGACAGTGAAATTCTGTCGTTTGAAGGAAAATGTATGGAACTGCATGTCATCAAATTAAGCAAAATAAATCAGACACAGAAAGACAAGTATCGTATGTTTGCTCCCATATGAAGAAACTTAAAAAAATAAAAAAAGAGAGATAACTGAAGTTGGAAGAGGGACTATTAATGAGGGAAGGATGAGAGAAGGTAGAAGTGAGGGTGGACATGATTGATGCAGGATATATGCACGTGTGGAAGTGTCACAATAAAACCTATTAATTTGCACAATTAATATGTGTTGATATAAAAGAGTAAACACTCTGAACTGTGGCCGTGGCCCTGCAGAGGCCACCTCAGGTCTCAAAAAGCATAGTTGTAATGTCCAAGTTAGGAAGCACCACTTTCCTATCCTTGGCAAAGGAGGCCTTTTATCCAGATCTGGAAGACTGGAGAGTTTAAATATGATACAAATTCTTTGGTTGAATGCACCGAAGAACAGTTTTAAGGAAGAACAATCCTTATATACTCTTGGTGGGAATGTAAATTAGTACAGCCATTGCCCCCACAGCATCAATAGTTCTTACTTTTAAAAGAGTTAAGTCCTTTTGCTTGTAGAAATTAACCATTATTAATTTATTTTATTCAATTTTTCTTAACTGGTTAAAATACTGATTCTGTTGGGTTTTTTTTCTAAATTTTTGCCTTAAATACAATGAAAATATTGGACTAAAGTACTAAATTTGACTGGCTGGATACTTAAAAAAATTTGGTTCAAAGCCTTTTACTCAGATGAAAAAAAAATCTCAGTGAAAGCCTGGAAAAAAATTTATAGTTAAAATTGAAACGAGCCCAAGAAGTGACTACATTTGCATAACGATTTGTATTTGGAAAAAAGTTCCACTGAAGACAACAATGGAAGCTTCTCAAATCAGAATTTCACATAGATTTTCCATAGCTCTACTAATGAATACTGACTCATTGGTCAGCTATGGTGAAAATTGAATGGGACTCTGAGATAGGAAACGTATGCCTCAGAGTGTGCTCCGTGGTTGCATTGCATCACTATGAAAACTGCAGGGAGCATCCAGGCCCTCTGCTGCCTTCAGAGACCAATCCCAGGGCACTGTCAAGGGTTATTAATTCTTTAGCATTTTGATTGGAGCCAGACCTTACCACTGAATTAAAACCCCTTTCATTTTGTCACAGTCATGAAAAATTTAGACTTTATGTAAAACTTGGATTGTTTAGGCTGTTAATCTGATTTTACATCTTTCAAGGTGGCAGGTAACTTGCAACTGAATTCTTTCTAAGAAAACAATAATCTATCGAGTGAATTCTAAGGTAGACTTGAAGATGCTAGTTTGTTATTCTATGACACTGAATGAAAGCCCTCTCGACGGGTTATACCACTATCCCCATTTAGCAGATGGGAAAGCTGAAACTCAGAGAGCTCATAACTCGTTTAATGTCAGTACTAGTGAACGGTAGGCTCAAGGTCTGAATTCCACTTAGTCTAGTGCCAGGGATGATGTTTTTCTATTCTGGTAGCTAGAATGGTTTAGGACAGCTGCCCCCCTTTAGCTTAGATATATTTGTAAAAGTATCTCCTTATTTTCATTTAGATTGAGATTTTAGCTCTTCAGCTGTCCATACTCATATTTTTGTGAGACTAGTTTGTCTCAGACTTTCTTCCTAGCACTTACTGTAGACTGTGACTTGGGTGATCAGATAAGATTATCTAAAATTAGGACACTTCTGAGAGTGAAAAGGCCTACTGTTATTAAGTATATTGGGGCAACAGGTGTAAACGGACTGGCTAGGTACAAGGAATCATGTGGTCATTCTAGTAGGACACCCACTAGGATACCTCTTTTCTGCTCCTAACACAAAGCCCAGATCCTCAGCGGTCAAAATTAGGTATTATTTTTCCTTCTATGATCCATGATGCTACCTTTATTTTCCTAGGGTTAATTTTCTGGATAACTGTGGTTTTCCTCTATTATAGGACAGAAAATTTAATAAGCAACCTAAAAGGAATAAATTATCCTAATATTCCTTTAGAGTGGATTGGCTGTTGACACAGAGGCATATTCACTTATCACAGTTACAAGTATAAAATGTCTTGTACCTTTAATAAGTCCTTTTTCTTGCAGAGTTTTCAGGGAAGGTCTTCGGGTAATAAACTTCTTTAATCGGCTTTTAACTCGGTTTTTGTCGCTTGTATCGGAAGCACTATGGTGCAGTCTGAACACTGGAGATTAAAAACAAAGTCAGAGGATTTCAGTAAATTTCTCCTTTATGATTATTACTTTATGCAAATATGAATAGAAAACAGTAGTTATAGAACAACTGCCTGAATTAATGGCTTAGGCCCTTCTGTCTAGATAGGGTGCATGGGTAAAACTCGCCCATATAAAAGTATTAGTCCTTTTGCAACATCAATTTGCAACGGGAATGGGGTTAGTTCCCTATATTCACAATTCACTTCACTTACATTCCCTTATATATAACATAATAAATTTTATCTAGATCATTTCATCTCTCTGTATCTAAATACCAAATTGTGATCAAAGAAAAAATCATCTAAATGGGGGGATTTAGCATTGTTAATTTTAATTAATTCTGATTATATACTATCTCTAGGTAATGCAGACATTTTTGAGGGTGCTGATTGTCCAAATAATTTTGCGAGTTTTCTTTTTAATGTTAACTTTGCTTTCTTTTTCTGAAGCAGATATTTCTTACTCTCCTTATTGATGTGTAGTTATCAAAAATTCTATGTGAAATTTGGAAACACACATTTGCTTCAAACATTTTTCATATGTGTATCAGGCCCTTATCCTCAGTTTCCTATTCTTAGCTTTATTTTCAAAGCCAAGTGTGTGTCATATTCATTTCTGAATGAACACTTGCTGATTTCTTCCTAATCACCAGGCTTAAGGTTGTGAATTCAAAGATGAATGTAATGCATAAGGTCTGGGTTTTCGTTAAGCATAGGATCTATCCACATTCAAGGTGTCCTATTATTAATTACTGACTATAGTTTGTCATGCCTGTAAGATAAGACACAGATCCTAATAAGGTCTCCACTGTCTTAATCCAATTGTTGAAAAAGCATAAAAATTTAGAGCACTTTATTAGGTAATAATTTTTAAAAAGTTTAGGTCTACTTTAAAAATTCTGCCTGGTGCAGTGTGAGAAGCCTTCTTATAATTGGTTGAGTAAATCCTTCCTCCAGCTTGGGCCACAGAGCAGTTGTGAACTTCCATTATCAAGACAGAGGAGACTTGAGATGAAGTGTAAGGCTTGAAAGGGCAGAGGAGGAAAACATCTTGTCTGCATGCTAGCTGGGAGAAGGGTGGAGCTTTATTTTTAAATTAAGTTCAAAGTTTTGCTTAAGACATAGGACTAGGTATTATATTGAATTGAGAAAATGCTTACTACTTACAAGGACCATAATACTTTGTATTACCCTAAGCCAGCACTTCTCAATTACTGACATTTTAGGCCAGATAGTTCTTTTTGTAGGGGGCCCTGTGGTGCAGGCTGCATAGAGTGTTGAGCAATCTCCCTGATCTCAATATAGTAACATGCCAGTAGCACCCCTTCCTCAATGTGACAATCAAAGATGTCTCAAGATATTTCCAAATGTGCCCTAAGAGGAATGCAAAATTGTTCCCTGCTGAGATTTGCTGCCTTAAACCAATTCCCATACTATAGAAACTTCTTTTTTTTTTTTTTTTGTGGTACCGGGAATTGAATGTGGGGGCGTTCTACCTCCACGCTATGCCCCCGGCCCTATTTTTTATGCTTTATTTTGAAACCGGGTCTCACGAAGTTGCGGAGGGCCTCACTAAGTAGAGAGAGAGAGAGAGAGAGAGAGCGAGAGAGCTGAGGCTGGCCGCGAACCCGGATCCTCCGGTCTCCGCCTCCCAAAGTACTGGGATTACAAGCGTGCGCCACCACGCCCGGCTTTAGAAACTTCTTAAGTTCTTCTTTATTGCTGGCAAAAGGTCATGAGCACATGGAAAAAAATGTAGAGGAACTGTGAAAAACAAAATAAAATATTTACCTATATCTATAAATAGCACATGTATGTATATAAATGCATATCTGATTTATCATTTATTATCAGCTATCTATTCATTAAATGAATTGGTAATAAAAGTATAACTATGATTATGTCAGGAGTGCGAATGAGTCTACAGCTTACAAAAGTCGTGATTCACTGCAGTAGACCAGAGCTTTCCAACTATTGAGCCTGGAATGGATTCCATAGGTACTCAGCATTTAGCACTCGGGGTAACAGAACGGAACCATGGCAGCCTGTGCCCCTGGAGCAGTTGGGTACACTTTGGCTATGAGCAGTCTTACCTATTTCTTCCAGTGGGCTGTAAAAATATTATCATTTTCCGTGAGGATTTTTACTTAAGCAGTTGAGAAGCGCTGCTGTAGACCTATGCTCTTCAGTATGGTAGCCACTAGTAGCAGAGGGCTATTGAGCATTTTGGAATGCATCTTGTGCCTTATGTTTAAATGATAATGTTTCAGATATTTTCAGCTAAAATAAATATATTATTAGAACTAATATATTATTAAAATCTGTTTCTTTTTACTTTTTAAAATATGGCTACTAGAAGATGTTACTTTGCACATATGGCTCACATATTTATGGACAATGCTGCAAGATAATAACAAAAAACAAAAATAAAAACAACAACAAAAATTTGACCCCATATTATGTACATGGCAGTGCTGGATTTAACTGTTGTGGATAAGATGTACAGTGCCTGTGTAATTATAATAAAGCATATAATAAAGTTATCAGAGACTAAGGGCTTATAAGGGCTTATAGAGAAGAATTAATCTCAGGTCATTTTGGAGAAATAGCAAGTGCTTTTAGAATCCAAGCAAGCAACAGTTGCATTTATAGAACCATGAATATTCAGGTATTAACCATTTTCCAAATTGTATGATTAGAAGAGTTATTCTGAGCATCTTAATATACTATGCCTACCTGATACCCTACCAACTTTCATTCCAGGTCCAGTCACTGTAATGACCACAGGGGTGTAGGATCTGCTTCAATTGATGCCTGTACTCAAAGTCACCCAGGTCTAGGTTCTAGTGTTGGAGATTAAAGGAACACTTAACTTCTTACAAAAAATCATGCCTCAGAGCAATTTTTGTCTCAAGTCCATCTTTGGCGCTGTATGAATAATCAATCTAAGTTTTTATAGGTTATCAATATTTTCTATTTCTGATCTAATCTCAAGATCTTGTCATTTCCCATGACAAAATGCATAGAAACCCAGGGTCAAGCAAGATATGTTTTCTGCCATTTTGGAACTTGTAAAAATGATGCAATTAGATTGTACTTTGCAAATTAAAAAGCAAACGCACACACCACAGTATAAATGCTAGAATATGAAAATAATTATGTAGTGAGTTATATCTTTTTGGAACCCCCTAGGTATTCTGGAGATAGTGTTCTTAATTAGAGAGATATATATGTATATTATATTGTTTTCAATACCACCATCTGGCTCCACATGTGAGGAATGTCTGTAAGGTGCATTGGCTTTTCAAAGGAAATGGAAATATGTTTTTAAATGCTTTATCTTGCTTCCTTCTCACACATCCTGAGAAACTAGCAGAGCCTTGGATATGATTACACAGTTTCTTTAAACATAGTCAAACTCTCCACAGTTGCCTCTAATGATGACTTTCCTGGAGACAGACTAGAGCATCAACTTCCATTTCCTGTTGCCATAAATAATCGTCCTCAGATGACAAGTCAAACTACCAGGTCTTTTCTATCATTCATTCTGTTCATTTTGTTCTAAGAAGAGTTACACTGAAGGTAAGGTCAGTAGACGAATATTATATATGGTGCAGTTTTTACTAACCAAATAACTTTGAAAGCACTATAAATACAAAATAAAAAATGCAAGAAATGCATGGTTATAAAGCAAGGTCCATCTCTGGGTCCCTGAAAATAGCAGTAAAAGTCTTTGAATATTGTGGTTTACAAATCTGATTTTAACAGCCAAACTTATAAAACAGTTTACGCTTTTCTGTTGTCAAGGGAGAAAAACTTGCCAAATTGTTCATTTTAAGTAAATACAACATAACCAATTAAGGAAAGCAAAATTTAAACACATGCCTATGATAATCAGGACATACTTTGCTTCTGATTTCACTACTGATTCTAACAGAACAGTGTTCCTTCCATTTTCCCACAGCACCCAAGTGACCCCACACATACTTTTAGAAACTTGTAATCACACAGTGCAAATAAAAGGACACTTTACTGGAAAATACACAGTGTGGTACAATAATCCATCATTTATGAAAAATAGAATTCAGCCTTTTCTTTTCCCTCAGAGATTCAGCTACATTTTGAGAGTAAAGCTTCCTGCAGTTTAAAGATTTATGTTAAGCCAATGAGCAGTTTTTTTTTTCCATTACCACTTAAACTTTTTATTTGAAAGTGAAAAGAGCTAAAACAGATATGGGTTTTAATTCCAAAACATTTAATCTGATTTACATAAGAGACCAGAGGAATCACTCTTAGTTCTACATATCTTCACCTCCTCAAAGGGTTAACCTGAATTATACCAGTTTTCCAATTTTCTTAATTTACTTGTATCCCCTTTATGATTTTCTCTCTTTTGTCCATCCATGGGTGATCTTTTCTTTCAAACACAAACAAATAGAATATTTTTCAAAGACTAAGAATCTTGAATAACAATAAGCAATTTAAGTCTCAACACACATAGGCCAAAGGCATTAACTTTAAGCACCATTCTTAACCAGTTGAGAGATTTAATTGGTGCTAAAGCTGCTCTCACCAGAGAGGAGTTAGGATCCTGGGCTTTCTAAGATGTTAGGATAGTGGGCTTTCTAAGATGATCTTTATTTAATAGCATTACATATGAGAATAGGCATTAGCCCAACACAAGCTTTATACCTGACACAGCTATTAGGGTGTTAAAACCACATCTGGAGGTAGGACTGCATATTGCAATGGATACCCTTGGTATATTTGCATTTCCATGTTAGGAATGGGGCGGGAGGAGGGAGCAGCACAGTTTGGATGATGAGCATCTACTACCATCTATTCAGGGTATGGGAACCACAAAAGAAAACCCCCAAATCTTCCAGGATCCAACAGTTTGGATAATATGATCCAGGATTATGCATCTGCCAGAACTTTTCTTGCTGGGGACCTTATTTTGAAATATCCCCTTTTCTTGCCAAACTGCTGTTCTTGCGGTATTCCCATGTTACAATTACATGCTGTTATTATTTTTTTAAGTTTGGAAATTCTGGGAGAGTTAACATTTCAGAAATGCTGCTAAAGGAAAGCAGAGTCATTAACCTTCAGAAATGCTGCTGCAAACAGCTTTCTAGGCTACTTGTTCTCACTCTGCTGGTGAGGTTTTACATAGGCATCAACATCAGGTGTAGATAGACAGTTTTGCTAGGAGCTAAGAGCCCCCAACACTTCAATTCAATTCCAGGGGGATGCCAGAACAAAGCTGGCAGAGTTTTGTAGGGCAATAATCTCACCACACTGCGGTGTCCGGAGCGGGAGATCCAGAAAGAAATGACAAAATAAGGTTATGTCAGGCTCTTTATCCCCAGAGATTCCAAAACACTTCCCAAACCATCACAAGGATTACATAACAAAGTACTGAGTTGTCTCTACTCATATTTTCCAATACAATCTTCTTGTATTCGGAATTACCCTGTTGTACCACTTTCTAAATGACTTACATAAGAAAATACCTTATCCAAAGTTGATTGAAAATAAAAATAATTTTATTAAATTTCTTTTCAGAGCCGGGCGTGGTGGCGCACGCTTGTAATCCCAGTACTTTGGGAGGCGGAGACTGGAGGATCCGGGTTCACGGCCAGCCTCAGCTCTCTCTCTCTCTCTCTCTCTCTACTTAGTGAGGCCCTCCGCAACTTCGTGAGACCTGGTTTCAAAATAAAGTATAAAAAATAGGGCCGGGGGTGTAGCGCGGAGGTAGAACGCCCCTGGGTTCAATCCCCAGTACCGCAAAAAAAAAAAAAAAATTCTTTTCAGCACCTTGCCTGCTTCTTTCCAAGACATATATACTTTGGCTAATTCATGGGGCTGTGAGAAATACTGTTTCACCTTCTTCACCAAATAGTTTCAAAGGTTACAGGACTTTGCACATAACTCTATGCGTCAGAGTGGGCAGAAACGTACTGTTTGCACTTAATGTACTGTTGATCATTTAATATCTCTTTCCACATGCTCAACGTAAATAGAAGTCATAGTTTCAACCCCCAACTTGCAGCCTGAGAAACTAAGCTATTGAATTTTTAAGTTACTTACTTGAAACACAAATCATGATTAATCTGGAAATAATTGAAAGAGGGAATGCAGGGCATTTTAACAGCAGTGCTTTGTTTTAACCACTTTTTTTTTTTTGAGGTACTGGGGATTGAACCCAGGGGTATTCTACCTCTGAGCTACACCCCCAGCCCTATTTTTTTATTCTTTATTTTGAAACAGGGTCTCACTAAGTTGCAGAGGGCCTCACTAAGTAGATGAGGCTGGCCGTGAACCCAGATTCTCTGGTCTCAGCCTCCCAAGTACTGGGATTACAAGCGTGTGCCACCACGCCTGGCTTGTTTTAACTACTTAGTTGCCACTTAGACATTGTAGAAATACAAAATAGATGATTAGATTCATAACAGAAGTTATACATATGTTATATATATTCAATGATCCAGATTTATTCTATCTGCCCATTTATGGAGAATTGAGGATTCATACAATAAAATTTTTAATTTTAGACTAAATCATCTAGTGTAAGTAGTCAAATCTAACCATATTTTTTACATTTTCTGTGTTAATAAAGAGCTGGCAAACTACTGTCATTCAGCCATATGGAAATTACATGGTTACTTTTACTAGTAATATGTGTATCCATGCCTTCCAATTCTAGTGCATTCATCTGTCTATGCTCCAAATTCTTCACTGTCCTTTCACGTATAGGCTTAATATTTTTTATTTTGCTGCTAATACATTGTAGGCATGTCTGTGGTGACAATGTGTTTCTTTAATGTAAGACAGGACATTTTGTTTTAACTCTTTACTATAGCATTTAGCGTGGCTTTGATTTGTGGAATGAATACTTTTGATAATGGTAATGATGAAGACTTTAATATTGTACCACAAATATCATGCATACTATCACAGCACATACTTTTCCTTCTGTTGTAGATACATCTGGTTTCTTTTTATGACCCAGTATTTAAACAAAAACTAAAAATCTTTGCATCATAGGTTATAGATATACCGAATTTTTCAGAGAAACAAAAGAAGAGGAAATATACCTAAATAGCAAAAATCTATTGTGTGTGTAGAGACACACAGTGACATTTTTTCCCCTGAAACAATATCAGTTACAGTGTAAGAAGTAAAGATTTAGGTCATTAAGACATTCTTCTATTGACTAGATATTTTATCTTAGCTTCTTATGACTTGATATAGTGTCAGTAAAACTTTGTCACTTGAGAGCTGCTCAAAGTTTGATAAATTTGCTAATAAAGCAAGTGGTTATTGAGCAAAGGCAGTAGCTGATTTTGAAAGCTAAATTACTAGAAAAAGAGGAAAAATAACATAGGGCATCAATCCAGACGAAGGGCACTATGAGGTAGAAATATGTTTCCCATGAAGAAAGACAGTATATTAAATACAGGAATGGGTGCTCTTCTAGTGATAGAAAACAGGCCACAGCTAAAACAACTGGGAAGAACCTTATAGAAAACGTGAATTTTAGTCTATAAACAGAAAAAAACTCCCCCAAATAAAATTTTAGGCAGGAAAATGGCAAATTAGAGTAACAGCACAATAAGATTCTAGGAAATTAACACCTGGTTTTCTGCAAAAAATAAGTAAAGTTGGAGAATTTGAAATAAAAATAATGTTGCATATTTCATTGCTGACACACTGACTCAGATTCTAGACCACATTTAGTGGTATTTGAATTGGGTAGTATTTAAATGCTCTCTCTCTATATATATTCACACACACACACACACACACACACACACACACACACACAGTGAAAGCTACCAGAATATATCTTGTGTTTATATTTGCTTGTGTGGTTTTTTTTGGAAATATGTATAAAGATGCATTCTCAGGGCTGGAGATATAGCTCAGTTATAAAGCGCTTGTCTAGTATGGTCTGAGGCCCCAAGTTCAAGACCCAGTACAGAAAAAAAAAAGCATTCTCAGCAGGTATAGCGAAGAGTAACATATGACAACTTTGAAGTGTTTTTCTTTAAATCTTTAAACTCCAGGCCCAAAATATACATGATAGACACAGATAGTTTGAGAAATGTCTTCAAGCCAAGTAATCAGTAGTTACGAAGAAGTGGTAGAAATGTACATATATATATATACAATGATATATATATATCATTGAGTCTTAATTTCCACATTGGCTAGCTAATCTGGTTATCATAATGTCATATTTATTATTATAATTTTTTTTTGTGTGTGGTACTAGGGATTGAACCCAAGGGAATTCTACCTCTGAGCTACACCCCCAACCCTATTTTATTTTTTATTTTGAAACAGGGTTTCACTAAGTTGCAAAGAGCCTCACTAAGTTGCTGAGGATGTCCTCAAACCTGGAATCCTCCTGTCTCAGCCTCCCAAGTACTGGGATTACAAGTGTGCACCACCATGCCCTGCTTCATATTTATTATTAATAATGGCTATTATTTCTGGGGTACTTGCTATTTGCCAAGGAACTTACTAGGCATGTTGCATCTTATTTAATAATCTTTCATCTTTATAACCACTCAATGTGGTCGGTTCTCTTAGTGTTGCCCATCCTTCAGATTAGGAATCTGAGGTTCAGAGTGCTTATGCCATGTGACATAAGTGACAGAGAGAACATGGGGCCATCTGATTCCTGCTGCAAAGTCCTGCCTCTGCTTCTGTTTGGGAATGCTGTCCAGTGTCTGACATAAATAGATGGTAATAGCTACTTCTCCCCAAGCCACCCCAGCCTTACTCGAGTGCTTCCAACCTGAGGTCTTAAATCAGCTGCTTTACAGGAACTGTTTTCTAAGACTCTAGCTTAGGGATGTGTATCATTGGAGACCTGAGAGGGAAGAAGGGTTTCCAGAGATGGGATGAGTGGATCCTGAGACATCAATGAAGCTGAATAATCTCTGCATTGCCGGTCAGAGAGGTGTGTGGCAGTACAGAGTTCCAGCGCCTCAGAGCAGGCATCGCGATGTGCTGCTGCAAGGTACACGCTGGGCGGAAGGGGAATCACTCGCCGTGCTCCAGATGACTGCATGTAGCAAGACAGAATTAATATAGAAGTAGAGATTAGGTGGGATTGGGCCTCCCCATTAGGCAAAACGCCTAGCAGCCAGGCCTATTTCTCAATTTTACTTCTACCATCACACAGTCTTTTTGGAGAAAGACATACACTTAGTCCACAACAATATAAAGGGCCACATTCACATCTCCAAACTCCATGACTCTCCTGTCAGCCAAACCCAGAAATTTCATTCCTCTCTATGCCTAATGCCAGAACTCAATGGGGTATGTTATGGTTGCTTCACAGGACCTGAGTGTAAGAGTCCGGGATCAGCACTTAGGGGGGAAGTCGACAAGAACCACTGATATGGAGCCCTTCCATTTGCTAATATCATTCTTGTTCTTTGTTTTTGTTTTTTTAAGAATTGTGTTCCACCAGGCATGGTGGCCATGCCTGTAACCCCAGTCCAGGGGAGGCTGAGACAGGAGGATCACAAGTTTGAGGACAGCCTCAGTAAGTAGCGAGATTCTCAGCAACTAGTGAGACCTGGTTTAAAAACAAAAAATAAAATGGGGCTGAGAGTGTAGCTCAAAGGTAGAATGCCTCTGGGTTCAATCCTCAGTACCTCTCCCCAAAAAATAGAAAAAAAAAAGAATTATGTTCCTAGCTAGGGCAGTGGCCTATGCCTAAAGTCCCAGTACTTGGGAGCTTGGGAGGCTGAGACAGGAAGATATCAGGTTCTAGGCCTTAGCAGCTTAGCGACACTCTGTTTCAAAATAAAAAAAAAAAAGGGCTGGGATGTAGCTCGGAGGTAGAACACCCCAGGTTCATTCCCCAGTTAAAAAAAAAAAAAGAATTGTGTTTCTTACTTTCTTACCTATCATTTCTCTCTGTTGAATACAATAAGCTTTGAATTTTGAATTTCAACTCTCATCATTTAATGTGGTATGTTGTTTAAGCTATGAAAGTGTTTTGTGCCTTTGTATCTTTATGTGTTATAACTGGGTTAGTATTATTCATACGAACGATTGTTGGGTAAGTGCCTTGATATCTGTAAAACACCCAGCACAAGGTCTAGTGTATAATAAATATGCAGTAAATGCTAACACTTCTTATCAATCTTAAGGAAACCATAGGTGTCCTGAATCATCGCTGTGGTGATAATCAGTAGGTAAACAGATGTTATAAAAAGCAACCTCTTCACCTTCCAGGGCCTCCCAATTTTTCAACTTTTACTGAGCATTCACTATGTGTCTGGTATTATTAGATTATATCCTTAGCTGTTGCACGTGTATGTATATGTGTGTTTATATATGTTTAAATTGACTGCTATTTGTCTTTAAAGTTAAAAACAACTAGTATACCACCCCAAGACTTACCTGTGATTAATGTCTGCCAGGTAAAGTGTATTTCAAGACTTTGAACATGTGTTAAAATCATTGAGTTTTGAAGAACTATCCATTAAAGACTTTCTGAACTGTGACAATGGATATTGACAGTGCTTGTCAGACTAAACCACTATTGATTGGCTCACATCATGTGTATAGCAAAACCAATTTCTTTCAAGTGCTTCTTCCTAACTGAAATACATTATTGCAGCCTTCCTCCCTGTTTATTATAACACCCAGGCTCATAGTATGTAACACATTCAGCAAAAAGGTTTCACAATGAATGCAGCAACCAACAGCAACACGGAAAGTAGTGAAGGCACTTAGCAATCCAAATACTCTCATACTGTAAGTTGCTATTCCTTTTGAAAATATTGATTCCTTGTAGAGTCTTTTTTTTTTTATTTTGCAATCCTTGTGAATAGGGGAAGACCAGGGACTAACAGAGCTTTGCTATTATTTAATGACCCTGTGACTCTCATGGTTTTTATTGAAAGAAACTATTTGAAGTATTGTGTATATGTTTAAGTTTTGGGAAAGAAACTATTTATGTTTGGGTTAGTGCACTCCTGACCATAAACATATACAACCCTAAACACACACACACACACACACACACACACACACACACACACACACGTCATTTCTCAAACCTTAGAATATATTTTCTCCACTGAGTGACTTGGGCCAACTTTGGGCATATGATACATATTGTACAGTTTTGTTATACATTTGAATTTTCATTGTGCCTTTCCTCCCAAGAGGGCACATTCCTAGTAAAACAATACTCTGACATAACAAAGAGTAGTTTTCACTACACCCACATGAGCAGGAAGAATTTCAGATTTTTTTTTACTTGAAAATATTATTATTAAACAAAATCCCAAAATGTCCCTTCTACAGGTACAGAGTGATCATACCTCATGCTCCTGCAGTGTGCTGGGAGTATCCCAGGCCACAAAGTACCTTCTCTTCCAGATTTTGTCCTTTAATAAGCTCACAGTTTATAGTTTGCAAATTCTTAGGAAAAGCAGGGTATTCCTAAATTCCCAGGATAATTCTCTGGGCATTCCTAAAATTGCTACCACACTAAAAAATGACCCTTCTCGCTCACGTGACTCACACTGATGATAAAAAGAGTGTAGATGTTGACAAACCCGACAAAGGCTCTAATTCAATCTGGCGCAGTGCTGCCAGCTTCCCTCCTAGTCTAAAGCATGCTTGGAAACTTCAAGAAAAAAAAAATTGCTGGGAAGGCCAGCAAATTCTAGTTGAGCAAAATGTATCATCCTTGAAAGCCTCTTTTTAAAGCTACTGAGTTCCAAGTTGACTTGAACATTCTAGATGAGGATTTCTTCTGAGATAAAGATTCTTTTGAGTCTTGCCTCCTGTTCCACGCCATGGCCCAGGAGAATGGCCATGCTCAGCGCCCTGGGGGCTGGGGGTGTTCCTCAGGCTTCACCCCTTGGCTGTGGCCTTCTCACCCCACATTCCCCAGCTCTGAGACTGGCGCCTGGCCTGGGGCCCATTCTCTTGGCACTCTTTAGGGCTCACTCTGTCTGAGGAATGGCTGGTTGTCAAGAGTGGTAGCCTCCCTTGCCTTTTTTCAGGACATCAGGGATCAGGAAATGTCAGGCCAGAGTCGGTTAGTCTTTCAGAAAACAGTTTTGTTGGGAAAGAGCCCTCTATTAGAAGCATCATTTTGACATAAGCTTCCAGCTATTTGCTTCCAAATGTGCGTGCAAAGCACCGAGGCCCTCCCCCACAGGAAGTGTATTGAAAATGCAAAGGGCGCGCTGAGCGGATCTGAGGACGCAGTATGTAGGCTATGGCTAAGTGATCAGGGATAGTGGGGTGGTTTGTCCTCACAAATGCTGACAGACAGCTGCAGTTTGCAGCTGGCAGGGAGCTTGTGCTCGCTAAACAAAGATCTAGCTGCAGCCCGGTGAATATTTGGCTCTACGGCAATGATCATAATTCATAACATACATTTCTAAAGGAGGAGAAAAAAATTAAGAAGAGAACCAGAAAGACTCTCATCACTTTGACACCTGATGTGGCATGAATCTAGGCTGTTTTCATTTGTTGTCCATTTTGAAATCCCTCTGGGGTCCTGTATGGACATGAGGGTGGCATGTCTGTGACCAATGCAGCTGTTTTCTGCTTTCTAGCCACTCTTTTGGATTAAATCTTTCTTCCATTAAAAAATCATGATGGGAGATTTACTTACTGCCAAAACCCAAGGGTTATCCCAAATATTCTATTTATTTTCTTAAATGAGTTAATTGTAATCAAATTGCCAAGCTTTTTTTCAGTTTTTGACCATCAGATAACCCCATCCCTGGGTTTAGTTCATGTTGGAGTCTCAGACACATGAAATGTTAAATCTGGAAAGAACTTGAGAGAACATGGTGCAAATGCTCTAGCTTTTGAGATGAGGAAAAAGACACTCAAATGATTTAAGTCACTTGCCCAAGGCCACACAGTAAGAAACAGAGTGAAGAGTCAATCTAAAATTTTTAACCATTATTTCTGATTATTTTATTTTATTTTGTGATGCTGGGGATTAAACCCAGGGGCATTCTACCTCCAAGCTACACCCCCAGGCCTATTTTATTTTTTATTTGGAAACAGGGTCTTGCTAAGTTGTTGAGTCTGGCTTTGAACCTGCAATCCTCCTGTCTCAGCCTCCAAAGTACTGAGATTACAGGTGTGCGCCACCACACCTGGCTTCTGTTTATTTTTTTGTTAGCAGCTTCTTATATCTCTCCAATCTCAGGTTGACTTTATTAGAAAAACTGTCCTTATCCAGAAGAATATTCCAGAAGAGTCAGTTCTGTTGTTTGAGGTGCCCACTTCTGGTTCAATTTTTCTAGTAACCAAGAATTTCAGATTAAAAATGTATGCAATAATTAATTCTGGTTTTGGGGGGAGATAATGGAGGTTGAATCAAGGGGCGGTCTACCTCCAAGCTACACCCCCAGCCCTTTTTATTTTTTATTTGGAAACGGGGTCTTGCTAAGTTGCTGAGGCTGGCCTTGAACCACTGATCCTCTTGTCTCAGCCTCCCAAGTGCTAGGATTACAGGCATGCGCCACCATGCCTGGCAATTAATTCTATTTTATTCTTCATATTAACAATTGGGGATTCTGAATATAATATGGGAATATATTTAAATTTATATGCATAATTTATATAATAATACAAAAACACATGCCCCAAGGATGGAAATTACAGTAGCCTTCCTTTTGACATGTAGCAATGCTAAGTGTTTTGCTATGATCCTTTTCTCTAATTTTTGGTAACCTGAAATCTGTAATAGATTATTATTATTATTTGGGGTTTTGAGCCTTCCCTTTCCCTGGGGGAAGAGAATGCTGTTGCTGGATGCCAGGACACCCCTCCAGATGCAGATGTCACCGAGAAGAGCGCGCTGCTGGATATCCTTTCCATGTGTTTCTGCCTAAGCTGGAAGGGAATATAGAGGATTGAGCTACGGATGGGAAAACGCCTTTTGCCAAGTTCTGACCCCACTGAAATTCAAACTTTTGGATGATTGAACAGGCTGTGATGTTGGTCTTCTTTAAGCTTGTTTACTCTTGACAAAATGGAACTTCTGGTTTTGGGGAAAAAAAAAGTCTTTGGGTTTTAAAGGCCTCCAAAAGCTCCTTGAGACATTAAGTACCTCTTATATAAAATAACACAGTGATGATTTAAGACTGGAGCAATTGGAAATGCATGGATTAAATGACCTTAAAATACACATAGGTTTAAGATCGAAAGAAAAATGCACTTAGCAAAAGAGCATTTGGGATTTATTTCTTAAATATGGCTGGAAACATTAAGCAAACTCAGAATGAGGTGGCGCACACACATCCTCATTTTGACTTAAAGATCTACTTTAAATAACACAACAGATGTACTCATCAGCATTTATTCCAGCAGGGACATGGTGAATGGTGAGAAAGACACGGTAAGGCTTGGGTAATAATAAGAACTACTGTCACTGTTATCCCTTAATCCTTCAAACTGTCAAAGCCGAACCAAGAGAACAAGGGAAATATTCTGGCAGGATCGGACTCCCTCCACATTTTTGTCAAGCAGTTCAATTAGGAAATGTCCACCAGGAAATATTTCTTTATATTAGTCACCAGAAAACAAGTTTAGATGTTTTTACTCCGTGGCACAACAGAAAAAAATAAAAAGCCACCTGTGGACTTGAGTCTAAAAACACTCTTGACAACACAAACAGGTGCTGACTTATGTAATGGCTGAGGAAAGTGGGGAGGACAGAGTCATGGATCAAGGGCGGGTCCTTCAGAGGACAGTGGAACTTCACTGCCGCATTGTGGGGAATGGCCAACTGAGAGTTGTTCTGGGCCACGTGACAGCTTGGCAAGCATATTTCTTTTGCCAGTTTGTGGCACAGAAAATAAACTGCTGTTGGAATACATACTGCAGTCAAGGCTGAAGATGGGGTGAGGCAGGTCATATGGTTTAAAGTTCAAAGGTGCTTGCTCCCTACACTCTTATCAAGCCTGGAACCCAGTTGGTGATTAATACAAAATGTTTAATAACTGAATAGTGTCTGAGCAAAATAAGCGTTGTGGAAAGCCCATAGCCCCTTGTGTTAAGAAATCTGATTTTGAATTCCAGTTCTACCACTTAGACAGTATGTGATCTAACTGCCCTGGATCCCATTTTCCTCCTCTGCATATTGGGAATAAAAAGATCTTGGTGCAATCCTGTAAGGATTAAAATCTCTGTTGAGTAAAGGCACAATGCTGTATATGTGCTCTAGTAGATTCCTGTCTCCATTCTCCTCCTTCCCTTCTCCGTCCTATTCCTCATCTTCACCTTCATGATCATAATCTACAGTCTGAACTTCAGATGATTTTAAGTGAGTTAAATAGAAATGGTCTTTAGGATTTGGGACCTAAACATCATAATGCTGATGTGTCTAAACAGAAAGAGGATATGAATAATTTAAGAAAGTTGGAATTAGTTTATACAATTAAATTAAGCTTATATTAACAATCGCTTGTCAGTAAGGAGGTTGTGTCCATATTGCATAAGAAGAGCCCTAGCATTTGCTTGTTGGGACAGAGTATGTCTTCTCACACTTTTAATACATTGCATGACCACATGTACAACTGCCTGAATACATATTAGTTGCAGCTGTGATGGGAATAAACACAAAGGTAGTGTAAATGCCTCCAGGTGAATGCATGGTGTGTGTTACTACTACCATGTCTACTAATACTAATAATTTAAAAGCATACATTAAAAGCCTCTTATTTTATACTTTAAGGTTTAAATCTGATGTTCACTGAAACTGAAATGGCAGGAGGTCTGCTCTGGTAAACATGACAACAATGTTACCTTATGTGATGATGATTATTATCAGAATTGTATCAAAAGTTTAACCCACACTATGCAGCCTTAGGGCTCACAAATGTGCACTTTAATAATCCCAGCGAAAACATCTTTTACATATTAAAATGTTTTAAAAAGATCCTTAACACTTGATTAACTGCAGATGGAGTGCCAGTTTTGGGGAGGTTCTAAAGATCCCAGGAGCCGAACTGTGCATGTGGTGGGTGGGGGGTGAGGGAGCCAGTTAGCAATAAGATGAAGACCCTCTCGATTTGCTACTGTCCAGTAAAGAATCATGCTCACCCCTTTCAAGCTAGATTAGCTCTGACCAGCAGAGTGAAAGAAGGCGCCTCAAAATGGTAAGTTTCCATATCCCCAGATGGAAATGATTGGTTAAACTTATTGCCAGTCATTAGTTCTACTGCAAACACATTGATCTTCTTGCTCTTTGGTGAGTGAATCCCACCCCAGGGCCTTTTGACAGGCCACTCACCTGACCCGAACATTCTTTCCTTAGAGAGCATGATGGTGACCGCCCTCACTGCCTTCAGGTCTGTTCCCAAATGCTGCTTCCCATAGGTCCTCTCTACTTCAAAAGGAAAGTTTTTCCCTCTTAGGTGCTCTCTATCCCCTTTCCTTTTCAACAATTTTAAAAGTTATACATCACTTTCTTGCTACTATATATTTTGCTTCTTGTTTTCTTGTTTTAATCTCTCTCTCTCTCTCTCTCTCTCTCTCTCTCTCTCTCTCTGTGCTTCACCAGGGCTGGATTTTTGCCATTATTTCATTTTATTTTGGTGCTGAGGATCAAAACCAGGGCCTCGTGCATGCTAAGCAG
Organism: Glis glis; assembly: GCA_004027185.1. Lineage (NCBI taxonomy): Eukaryota > Metazoa > Chordata > Mammalia > Rodentia > Gliridae > Glis > Glis glis. Next base: position 32,502 of record PVJS01020262.1, read on the forward strand.
GAACTCTAGCACTGAGCTATACCCCCATTCATATTTTATTTTTTAGAAATTAATTTCAAACTGGGCGTGGTGGCGCACACTTGTAATCCCAGTATCTGGGAGGCGGAGACCGGAGGATCTGGGTTCGCGGCCAGCCTCAGCTACTTAGTGAGGCCCTCTACAACTTCGTGAGACCCGGTTTCAAAATAAAGTATAAAAAATAGGGCCGGGGGTGTAGCTCAGAGGTAAAACGCCCCTGGGTTCAATCCCTGGTACTGCAAAAAAAAAAAAAAAAAAAAAAAAAAAAAAAATT
>PVJS01020263.1:0-32794 GCA_004027185.1 Glis glis
GCAAACTAGTTCAACCACTATGGAGATCAGTGTGGAGATTCCTCAGAAAACTGGGAATGGATCCACCATATGATCCGGCTATACCACTACTGAGTATCATACCAAAGGGATTGAAACTAGAAAACTACAGTAATATATGCATACCCATGTTCATAGCAGCACAATTCACAGTGGCCGAATTATGGAACCAACCTCGGTGTCCATCAATAATTTCACTTATGCACACAACATCAATAGAAGTGTTTCTTTCATTAATTCTCTCTTCAATCCTCCCCAAGACCCCTTCCATTGCTCCACTGCGGTTTCTCCTCCATTATCTACAATCCCTCTTGTACCCCAATTACTCCTTAGCTTCCACATATGAGAGAAAACTTATAACCCTTTACTTTCTATGGAAAGTCTTTACTTTTTAAATATTAAGAATAAATTAAGCATTTGGGGGATAGACTTAGGGGAAGAAGGAACTATTCCCATGGCTTACTTTCAGTTTGCAAGCTAACAGTTGACTGCTGAAGTTTAGCCTCCTTCCCTGTTTCCTTGGTACCTATCCACCCGTCTCACACAGACTCACATTTCTTTGTGCCACAAGCTGCAAGTTTCATCCTATCCTTATGCCTTTCCCATGAGTATCAAGAAAAAGATTTGCCATTCAGGCAACTTATTTATATTGCTACTCATTTTCTTTCCTCTCTATAATGAGGGTTATAAAACCTATCTTTACTTAGCTCCCTTAAAACTTGGTAGGCAAGAAAAGAGTGAATGAATCAATGAGGTAACATAAGATCTGTGCTTGGAATATAAAAGATTCTTCTTTGCTTTAGTGTGATGATCTCCAATGACTACTACGAAGAGATCTTATCAACTAAGTTTTACTTCAGTATAAATGATAATAGCTTAATACCCTCCTTATCTCTGGGGTGTCCATCACTCGTATTTAAGAATGCAGTTGAATTTTTAACAAGATTTCAGATCTCACAGGTAAATATATGTTTTGAAAGAAGAATGGTGGACATTGTAGACAGAATCTTTTCTATCCTGAGTCAGCGCCCTCTCATTGTGATGCCTTAAAGCGATACCAACTCTTTAATTTTCAGTTTATTTTGTATATGCAGAGTTTCAATTATTCAACACCCCAAAGGAAAATATGAGAACCTACATTATATTATAACATTATGATGCAGGACCTGGTAAACAAGTAGTAGTGGGTATCCTAGAGGCAACAGATATGATTTAAGAGTAAAGGAAAAATACAAAATGCTCGGGGAACTGTTTACTTTGTTGAAGTTCCTGGGAGAACAATAATTTGGGGTATGAAGGGGTATTTGTGGCAAAGTGCCCCTAAGAAGGAGGCACAATTGTTAGTATGCCACTTTGGATTTTGGAAGCAACATACCTCACTTTTGGGAGTCTACAATGGCCCATTTACTGAGGGAAACCACAAAGTTACAGGTTTGAGTGGGGCCAAGAATAAGAGAAGCCACTATAGCTGGTTCACGTCTCAGGGCAAAGCTGTGTCATTTAGTTCTCTTGATCCCAGCAGATACATGGGTGCTGGAAGTGTCTGTGACAGTTTGAGATGCCCTATGTACCTTCTAGCAGACCCCCATAGGACCACTACACACACACACGTGCACGTGCGCGTGCGCGCGCACGCGTGCCCACACACACGAGTATGACACACATAAAACAAGCTTGTGATAGTTGGAGAAATCTACTGTTGAGAAAAGGCTTTTGTATTGCTACCACGCCCTGTTAGACATTGGATGTCTGATCAGTCACATGAACTCAGCCTCCAGTAAGTGACCTGGATGTTTTCTTCCCCATTAGGTATGAATGTCAGTCTGTCTAGCAGCACCCCATCAATAGGTGGAAATGGCATATATGAGATCAGGTTCAAGCATGTCCTGTAGGCACTGATAAACTGTAAAAGCAGGTGACTCACATTTCCAAAATAACGACTATTGCAATACCACCTCACCATCGACCTACATGTGGCCTCATGATGCATTTTTTAATATAGTCAGCTAAGGAAGAAAAATTTCAAGTGTGGTTTGCATGTGGCTCTAGCTGATAAGTTGGTACTTCACAAGTAACATGGTGAAGCATTTTAACCTCCACAGAGGAGGTGGACCTGGAAGATAATGGGGAAAGAAAATTCTAGTAGGCAGAAATGTGAGTGGTATACCTGGTTTTCCACTAGGTCTGGAAGGAAAGATGGTCAGAATCATGGATCTGTAACAATTCATGGCAGCAGCTAATAGCTTGGCAGATATTCAAGAATTTCAGAAAAATTATGAGTTCAGAGCAGGTGATAAGTTTGGAGAAGAAATATGTGGACAGATTTCTTAGGATGGGTCTAGAATATAAAATTATTTGTACCCCTGTGAGTATTCACCAAAGATTCTCCTTTGTAAAGGAGATTTTCAATACCCGTAAAATAACTTTCCTTGTAGCTGTCAATACTTACATCTTCTCTGGCCATATGAACAGTTTAATCAATAGGCTAATGAGCAAAGTGACCATGGTGTCAAGGATAGAAGCAATGGGTGGACTCCAAAACATAGAATTTCCTTCACTAAGACTGATCTGACTAATGCCCTGCCCAGTGATCAATCTGCACCATCCTGTGTGTGTGTGTGTGTGTGTGTGTGTGTGTGTGGTATACAATGGAAACTTTTCAGCCATAGAAAGGAATGAGCACTGATACATCCTACACCTTGAATGGACCTTGCAAACATTATGCTAAATGAAAGTAGCCAGTCACAAAACATTATGCATTACATGACTCCATTTATGCTGTACCACCCTTAATAGAAATCTGGAAGCCATCTAGGATTAAGTCACTTAGACCCTTTCTGCTTTAGAACAGACGACAACTTAGTCTCATTGGAGTAATCACTTATTCTGGATTGGAGTTTGCCTTCCCTGTTGCCATATTTCTGCAAACACTATAATCTATGGACTTTCTGAATGCCTTATCTTGTTATGATATCCATACAATGTTGGGATCGACCAAATAACTTATTTTATGAAATGAAAGGCAGTGGATGGACTTTCATGGAACACACGGGTTTTGCCATTTACCCAGCTGCTTACAGACGAGACTTTATGGAAGGCTTAATGGTATCTATCGAAAACTGGTTGGTGCGGATCCTGGCAGAAGTGGTGTGATAATGAAACTAGTAGCTATTGCAGTGGCTTCTTGATTCAACAGTCAGCTTCTTCACTCTACAGTTTCTTAATCATGACAGGGACAGCCTCTCCCTACATGGCCAAATTCTGTGCTGTGGCTTCAGGAGTCCTCCCATGAATCTCAGCCTACATTCTGTTTCTCAGTCTTCTTAAAGACTAAATCATTTATTGTCCTACAGCAAATCCCATACTGTTTCAGTCAGCTAGAATGGATTCTGCTTTTTTTTTATTGCCCCCTGACTGAGATAGGCATGAAAATCTTTCCTAAGATTCAAAAATGATGCAGGCAGCTATTCACTCCACAGGCAGGTAAAGGAAATTTTAATCCGTGCCTTTAACAGGTAGATATTTGAGAAAGTTTCAATGGCAATTGATTATAATATACCCTTAAAATATTTCATTGTTGTCTTCATATTAAGAAAATTTGAGAAAAAAGTAGACTATAATAATAATGTTTACTCATTATGTTACCACGTGGATAAGTCACTGGGTGCTATGTCAATTTAGAATAGCAGTTTGTTCTCCTAAACATGTTGCTCATAAAACCGTGAGAGATGTCAATGTGGTGTTTTGTGATTCATAAAAGTGTGCTACAGAAATACAAACAAGTCTTAATATAATGTGAAAATCATATCTATTCATTATTTTTTCTAATCAGTGACTGAAATGCTTTCCAAAAAAGGAATCCTCCCACTGAAGTAGAGCAGTAGTATAAGCAGTTGTGAAATCAGTCTGCCTGAAAGTCTATAAATAAAAGCTTTTCTGGGTTAGCTTTATAGATTGAAAAAAAATAGGCAGAATTTCAAAAAGTAAAGTCCATCACTAACATGTATGGGGAGGAAGGAGGCAGGATCAGGGTGGGGTGAGGAAGGAAATACACTAAGAGCTGTGCGCACGTATGTCTGGATCCCATTGAGCCTCACTATGATGTATAATTGAAATGCAGTAGTAAAAATATAAATTTTTAAAAAAACAAAGTCCATAGTACCTGCATCTCACCTTGTATACTTACTGACCACCTTTTGTCATCACTATTACCAAGTGCTAAAAGTTTAGAGTGCTGCTATAGTTTACATCTGGAATGTCCGCCAGATGTGTCGAAGGCTAGGTTCCCAACTGGTGGCACGACTGGGAGGTGGAGGAATCTTTAGGGACTGGGGCCTACTTGGAGGAAGTAGGTCACTGGGGGTGTGCCCTGGAAGGGGATGTCTTGTACCTGCTGCCACCCTACGCTCTCTCTCTCTTTGCTTCCTTGCTTTCATGAGGTAAGCAGTTTTGCTCTACCATGCACCACTGGCTGTGATGTTCTGCCTTGCCAGATATCCAAAGCAATGGGACAAAGGGGCCATGAACCAGTCTCTAAATCCATAAGTCAAATAAATCTTTCCTCCTTTAAGTTTATTTTCAGGTATTTTGTCACAGCAATGGAAATCTGACTAAAACAAGTGCCAACATGCAACCACTTCTAGTGGCTACTTTTAAAATCTCATTGTAGCTGGGTGTGGTGGCACAAGCTTGTAATCCCAGTACTTGGGAGGCGGAGACAGGAGGATCCGGGTTTGGGGCCAGCCTCAGCTACTTAGTGAGGCCCTCCACAACTTAGTGAGACCCTGTTTCAAAATAAACAATAAAAAATAGGACTGGGGTGTAGCTTGGAGGTAGAATACCCCTGGGTTCAATCCCCGGTACTGCAACATAAAAAATCTCACTGTGATTTTATGTAATTTTAAGGGAGATTATTATAGGGTCATTGTGAACCTACATGACCTATTATTTCCTTTGTTTTGTTATACTTTTATTAGTACATGTACTTATGTATCATACTGAGGTATAGAGTGATAGGAATATACATGCACACAACACTTGGTGTTAGTACTTTTCAAATGGGACTGATTCATCAGTTCAGATTGGGCCTCGATTTCTACATTTCTAAAAAGATCCCAGGTGATGTTGATGTTTTGGGTCTGCAGACCACACTTTGAATATGAAGGATTTATTAGTGGAAGTTTAAAATCTCAATTAACTGGTTTCTTTTTAGGGTAGCAATAAATTGAGTTTTCTCTTCTAATTGAAATCATTTGGAATTGTGATTTAACCCAGTTCCAAGGCCAACTCAAGATAAATATTTATAAAAGAGGAAAAAGGGCAGAGAAGTTAAGACTGTGATTAAAAACACTGATAGATTTTTGAACTCTGGACTAACTTGAAGGCTTTTCTTTCTACATTACAAAACAGAATCTACTTAATGGATCTTGTAGGTAGCAAGGTCTGGATTTAAATGCCAGAGCTACCTTTTTTGCTGTTTTTGTATGAACTTGCATGTTAAAAGTTTTTTCTTTTTGGTGGGGTCTCACATATGCTAGAAAGTACCACTGAACTATACCCTCAGGCCTCAGTTTCCTCATCTGGATGTCACAGAGTTGCTATGAGGTTAAAAGAACCAATATAGGTTAAGTGCTTAATAGAGTACCTGCCCTTAGTAAGTGCTCAAATGCTACTTGCTTTATTAGTTATCATCTTCAAGCAAATGAGTCTAGGTCCAATTTGATTGTGATTTTTATTGGAATAGGAATTCAACTAAAAATCTCTTGGCTATCTCCCATCATCATATCGTCAATAAGAAGTTGATAACTGCATACAAAGTGCTTCAGCTAAAAGAAATTGAGAATATCAGAACTGATCAAATTTTATTTTCACATCCCAGTAATTGGAAGTTGTCTCATTCGAAACTTTGGGTTTAGACTTTTTATTACTGGTATATTGTTTTTTGCCATTTTATTAATTTATAAGGAAAATAAAGTGTGCACATTTCATCTTTATGAATATTTAGCTGTGTAATTGGCCTAGAGCCTTGTGATTAATTCCATAAACATACAGATTAATATTCAACACATCGAATGTTCTGTATTTATCCAGCATGTTAGACACTCTCATTTCAACCTCAGAAGCCTTTTCCCCCCAATTGACGAGGTATTTGTGCAGTTGTTCACATCTGTAGAATCTCTAACACTGTATTTATGTAAAATTACACTTCAGTATAATTGTCTATGTAATTAACATTCAGGAAGAAATTATTTATTCAGGAGCACATTTCACAATTCAGTTTCATTCTGTGACAAAGAGGCTTTAAAATGTTAATCTTATGAAAGAAAATGGAGCAAATAGTAAAGCTGTGGATTAATACAAGAAGCAGCTATTTACAGCATAACATTCTCCCTCACTGGGAATTGCCTATTTTCTACCAAAGAGTCTAGGCATGTTTCAAATCTCAATGGGAAAGTGGGGTTGAATCTCATATTGTGTGCCCGTTAGATGGCTTCACATCAGGTGACCAAATAAAAAAGACAAAATGGTACTAATACATTTTTTTTGGTTGTTGAAGCTTTAAGAGAGACAGAAAGAACAAATGCAGGGTTAAAAACGATTAAAAATAAAAAGTATATTTTCAGTCTCAATTCTATGGAAATTTTCTGTTTTAGATAATAATTTGTCCAAATTCTATGGCCAGGTTCCAGACTTCACCTTCCATCAGCTAGCTAGCTTGTTCAGTCACATGTACTAACATAACTTGAAAAACACACAAACTATACCACCTTCCCATTATTGTGGGTATTGGTGAACAGATGATGGAGACAAGAGTAACCAGAATTTTTTCATCTGTTATTTGTTTACTTATTTGGTGGTACTGGGGATTGAACTCAGGGGCATTCTATTTCTGAGCTATATTCCCAGCCCTGTTTTACTTTTATTTTGAAACAGGATCTCACTAAGTTTCTGGGGCTGGTCTTGAAGCTGCAATGCTCCTGTCTTAGCCTCCCAAGTTCTAGGATTACAGGCCCTTGCCACCACACTCGGCCATCTGTTATTTGTATGTTTCTTTTATGATTAAAGGATATCACATTGAAATAAGATGAAAAATTTGGCACTCAGCAGAACATAAAAACTTATGGGAAAATTATTTTCTAGCCATATATGTGATAGAAGTATAAAAATCTCTTTATACTTATTCTGAGATTATAACTTGGTGGTTTGAGTTTATATGAAAAATAAATGCATAAATAAATATTCCCATAGAAAGTTTTTTGATGTTGCTACCAGAAGTGAAATTATGTATACACTTATTTAATCACAATACAAAAATTTATTGCCATTGCCACTATCTTGGTCTATGTTACCGAGATCTTTCATATATATGTCCTATCACTTCTTACTGGGGTCCCTGTTTTCACACTTACACACTTGCCCATGGAGCAGCCAAAAATAGTTTTTAAACTCAACTTTGATTCTTTCCATAGGCTTCTACTAGCACATCTGTTCACCTACTGTTGTCTGTGACAAGGAATCCTCCTTCCCATTCCTCTTACTATTTTGAATGAACTCTTTGTTCTCTTATCCAAGGCTAACCCTTCACTTGTGGGTGAGGGGTCATCTCCTTTCTCTTCCTAAAGTATCTTTGTCTCTCTCTTTCTCTCTCTCGGATCATCCCCTTTCCCCTCTCCATTGGATCATACTTATGAGCATATCTACCTAAACCTGCCTCCTGATCTTGCCCTATTTCTCTGCTTTCTTTTACTGAAAAACCCCTCTAAGTAGTAATTGATTATAATCTCCTTCAATTTTTCCATTCTCTCTGAACCTACTCTAATCAGGCCAATACCCATTACTATTTTATTACACTGAAACTATTGTCAAAGTTTACCAATGATCTCCACATTGCAAAATTCAACCATCAATTCTTAATCCTTGTCTTATCTGAGTTATAGCCAGCATTTGGCATAATCGATTGTTCTTTAGTTCTTGAAACAGTACTTTCAGTAGGTTCCTGGGCCATCACAATCTCCCAGGTTTCCTCTTACCTGGCAGCTCTGTCTCAGATTTCCTCATAAGTACTCATGACTTGCTTCTTCACTTTTTTCCAGTCTTTGCTCAAATCTCATATCACAGTGACGTCTTCCTGTTCCACAATATTTAAAATGGCTACTCACAATGGCACCCTGTACCCACTTCCTTTTCTTGTCTTCATAGTACCCACTGACACCCATATATGCTATGCTTCACTTATTTACTGATCGCGTGACTTCCCCTTCCACTGGATAACAGTTCCATGAGGAGAAGGGCTTGCTTGATTGTCTCTGGCTGTTTCAGAGCAGTGTTTGGCACAGAGTTGATGATAATTACATTTATTGAATGAGTGAACAAATGCCACTCCCTTGCTTAAAACATTTTAATGTCTTACTATTTCACTTGTGATAAAATACAAAATATTTACCATGGTCTACAAGTCCTTTGTGATTTGCCCATCCCCCTCTCACTAACTTCTTATGTTCTTTTCTGCTTTGTTCCTACTTTGAGTTCCTAAAACATACCAAGGTCTTTTCTGCTTCAGGGTCTTGGTGCTGTTTCCTATTATGGGAACACTATTCCCTCTTTCCTTGCATATATGGGTCCTGCTTACACTTAAGGTATATATTTAAATACATACCTCTCAGAGATAGTAGTCTCCTCAGAGAGACTTTCTCTGGCTATCATATTTCCTAATTTTTTTCCTACTATTCTCTACTACTATACCCTCTTTGCTTCATTCATATTTCTCAGTTCTGATTATGTATTGTCTATAAATTTTTTTTAAATTTAATTAATTAACATACCATAATTTTATTCTTTTGAAGCATATAATTCAGTGGTTATTAGTATATTCACAAAGTTGTGCAGCCATCACCACTAATTCCAGTATCTTTTTACTGCTCCCAAAAGAAACCCTATATCCATTAGCAGTCACCTCTCTTTCCCTGTCCCTAATCTGTTTTCCATCTCTATGGACTTGCCTTTTGTGGACCTTTCATATAAATGGAATCATATAATATATAACCTTTTATATCTCGCTTCTTTCACTTACCATAATGTTTTGAAGGTCATCCATATTTTAGCATGCATCAATACTGCATTTCTTTTTTATGGCCAAATAATATGCCAAATAACATTCTTTTTATGACTGTACCACATTTTGTTTATCTATTCATTAGTTGGTGGAAATTTGAGTCAGTTTTGCTTTTTCTTGGCAATTATGATACTACTATGAACAACTGTGTACAAGTTTTCTTTTGGACATAGATTTTTATTTCTCTTGGGTATATATAATTTTTAATTATATATCTATATGACTGTTCCTTATTTATTTGTCAATATTGAACAGAGGATATACTATATGAGGAAAGAGATCCTACTATATCATCTATATGGAAATCTCTAGTGCCCAGGACAGTTCTTGGCACACCACAGCACTCTACATAGGATGCCCTTTGATTTAACAATGGGGTTACATCCTGATAAAGCCATCATAAAGTAAAAATATTTTAAGTAAAAAATGTGTTTAATACACCTAGCCTGCTGAACATCATATCTTGGCATCACAGTACACTGTAGAATAGCTATCATTTTCCCATGATGGCAAGGCTGTCTGGGACTTGTGGCTCACTGCTGCATCCCTGTGTCATAAAAGAGTGTTGTACCACATATTTCAAACTCAGGAGAAGATAAAAATTCAAAGTACTGTTTCTACTGAATGCATATCACTTTTCATAATAATAATAAAGTAAAAAATTATTCATTGTAAGCAGAGGACCATCTGTATGTTTGCTGAGTGATGAAGGCTAGCAGGTAAACCACATGCAGTCTGCCTTTTCAGCTCATGGTTTATTATATAGCCTAACATCGTGTTCTGAGCTTTTTGGATTATAGGAGCACTGGACTCTAGGCTAGAACATCTGACTAGAAAGTTCTTTTTCTGAGCCTGAATTAGACATAAGAGTTTGGGTAAGCCATACTGTGAGCCTACTTCTTCATTTATAAAATAGACTGCAGTAGATTCTCTTTTCTAAGTGTGTCCTATTGAGGTGAGTATGTGGAATTGTCCCTGGTACCATTTCTCTCTTTTGGTCAAAGTGACTGTGATTCTTAGAGTCATAGTTTCCCACACATAATTTCATTAGAATATCATTATGTAAGACATAACCATGCTTAAAAAAAGTTTAAATAGATACTAGACATACTAGTGGAAGGTCAAGTGGCTCTCAGATTTTTTTTTTGTGGTGTTGAGGATTGAACCCAGAGGATTATACCTCTGAGCTACACCCCCTAGTACTATTTTATTTTTCATTTGGAAACAGAGTCTTGCCAGATTGCTGAGGGCCTCACTAAGTTGCTGAGGCTGGCTTTGAACCTGTGATCCTCCTGTCTCAGCCTCCGAAGTACTGGGATTACAGGTATGTGCCACCATACCTGGCTGCTCTCAGATCTTTCTGTGATTCTAAGTGCATTTAGAAATCGAAGTAGGGAAGAAGAGTAGAGTGCCAGTAACCAGGAGGAGAGTTCTCAACAGATACCTGTTTAGGGTTTTTGGGATTAGGAAAGTTGTGTGAAAATCATGTGTTCCAAGCTGTGGCAGTGTGTCAAAGGGACAACAGAAAGACCACATGGGGGATGAGAATATGATATAGATTGGGGGCTAAATTGTGGAAGACACTGAATGCTGAGTGAGTTGATATCCATAAACTCCAAGCATATACCAAGTGGCCATTATGGTGTTTCTTTTATTTTTATATACTTTTATTGGTGCATTGTAGTCTCAATCATAATGTAGTTCAGAGTGATAGGGGCATACATACACACAACACTCGGCGAGCTTCCCCTCAGCTCCCTCTCCACTCCCTCCCCTTCCCCATACATGATACTGAGATCGGCATTGGTATTCTCAGATATGTGCACGACATCAATGGAAGTGTTTCCTTCTTTAATTCTCCCTCTCCCCACCACCAGCCTCCCCTAGACCAATTCCCTCGCTCCACTGGAGTTTCTCCTCCATTATCTAAAGTCCCTCTTGGGTCCTGTTTATTCCCTAGCTTCCACATATGAGAGAAAACATATGACCCTTCACTTTCTGTGACTGGTTAATATCACTTAACATAATATTCTCCAGGCCCACCCATTTCCCTTGAAATGACATAATTTTGTTCTTCTTTATTGCTGAGTAGAATTCCATTATGTGTATATCCCATAATTTTGTAATACATTCATCTATTGATGGATACCTAGGTTGGTTCCATAATTTGGGTATTGTGAATTGTGCTGCTATAAACATGGATATGCATGTATTACTATAATATTCTGATTGCATTCTCTTTGGAAAGACACCCAGGAGTGGTGTAGCTGAATCATATGGTGGATCCATTTCCAATTTCCCAAGGAATCTCCACACTGATCCATTATGGTGGTTTAAACAGGTGGCATGTTAAAAATGGCCTCTCACAAAGATAAAGACATTGCAGAATAGCATGTCATCTGGAAACTGAGATAAGCCTTCAAGAGGCAGGTAATTTGATTAAATTGTTTACTATTCATTCAGTGAATTAGGGACTTGTCATTTAATTCTTGGATTATGTGAAGATTCTTCTGGTTTTTGTACATCAGTGCATTTTGATTAGGGAGCTCACAAAATTTTGGTGTTCATATTCTAGTACAAGTTTGAATTTAAAGAGCTAGCTGTTTGGTGCTTTCTTTTCCTTTGTGTTGAATTCAGCCAATTTTGAAATTAAACTTGAAGTCTTTATAATCCCCTCTGTTGTTAAATGCACATGTCTAATTTTTTTTTGTGTATGTGTGAGGAGGTATGTGTGTCTCTCAGCTGAATATAGGGTACAATTGAGTAGTTTTACAGAGTCCAAGATATTCCTAGGTGAATAACACTGTGACTTGAGAGCCCTCTAATTTCTAGTATATTGATGGATGGAGATTAATTTTTTTTATTGACTGTGTTCCCTGAATGGAATAGGAACATTGTCAGTCCCAATACATTAGGCTGATATCCTTTATAATTGAAAGCTGAATAGGTTTGTGTAGTAAGGATTGCTTATAGATTTGTGTATGTGTTGAGGAAAGGGAAGGTGGGATAGAAGAGATGGTGAGGAAGGAAGTCTGTACTAGATTGAAACCACAGTGTATTTAAGGAACTTCCCCTCTATTATAAGAGGGTTCCATTTGGTAAATCATCCAAAAGATGTGCATTATAATAAACACATTTGCCTGAGAAAACCAGTGTCTTACTTTGAGTTACATTTCCTATAAAAATATCATTTGTTTTTGTGGTATGGGGGATTGAACCCAGGGGTATTCTACCTCCAGGCTACACCCTCAGCCCTATTTTATTTTTATTTTGAAACAGGGTCTCCCTAGGTTCATGAGAGTCTCACAACTTGCTGAGGCTGTCCTTGAACCTTCAATCCTCCTGTCTTAGCCTCCCAAGTACTGGGATGACAAGCATGTACCACTACTCCAAGCAAAAATATAATTTATTATAGTGGTTCATAGCATTCATTATGAAAACAGAAAATACACTCCTTAAGCATAAGTAGAGGGTATTGACTATTGAAAAATATAATTGGAAAGCTTGCTTCTCAGACAGGATTGGGAAGTGCAGGAAGCCAAAAGGAGATAAAATGAAGAGGTAGCTTTTAGGGTTCAAGTTGTGTTGTTAACACCTAATATGACAGGGAAGAGGCAATTGTGCAAATTGACATCCTAGATCAATCTTAAGATATCGATTAATTCAGCTATTTGTATGGCTGGATTTGCTTGCTAGGTCTGGTTGTCTATTGGAGAATATAGAAAAGTAAACAAGCTCCTATAGTACAGAGAGTGGCTATATAGTGTGTTTATGAGTGTGCAAAGGCAGGGGATGTGACCCAACCTGTTTCCATCAGCATTCTTGAAGCTACAATCTAAAAGATTGACCATGTAACTTAGAGGAAAGAAGATTTATTTTCTTATAGTTTTGGGTTCAGTCCATGTGAGGCCAGAGATCGCGGATCTCAGGGCATGGCGACAGGAAGCAGAGGAAGGGAGAGCACGTGGACTGTGCTCACATCATGGGGGCTGGAAGCAAGAAAGCGAGCCTGGGAAGGAGGAACCATATATATAATCTCCAAGGACGCACCCCCGGGGACCATCTCCTCCAGTCACACCCTACTTGCCTACTGGGTACCACCCAGGTAAATCCAGTACAATGGATTTATCCACTTCTGGGATTACCACCCTCATGACCTAATTATATCATCCCTGAATATTAATAAATGAGTTCTTTAGGGGACATTTTATATCTAACTATAATACAACCTTATGGATGTGGGAGTCAGGGAAGTATTTGGGTATCAATATGAGCTAAATTGAGCATTAGTAGGGAGTTTAGAGTAGAACAGTGAGAAGAAGGTGCTCAGTGAGGGTAAGCATGCCCAACTGCTAGGGGTGTCCTTGTGGAGCGCTGTATGTCATTAACTGCATTCAGTTAGTTCAGCATCCCTGAATATCTCCTCCATCTCTTCTGGAGAGCTGAGTAGAAGTAGGGAAGAATGGAAATGAATGTAGTTGGAGATATAAACAGGAGACAAATCATGAAGGCTTCACAAACCAGGTAAAGGGATTTTGATCAGTGAAATAGAAATAATTAAGGGAGAAAAAGAAAATGTGATAACTGTAAACAACAACCCAAAGAGTTGAAAAAAATCCAAATTTAGTAGCTCATACTTAGTGGGTTTTTTAATTTTTTTTTTTTTGCGGTACTGGGGATTGAACCTAGGAGCATTCTATCTCTGAGCTACACCTCCAGCCCTATTTTTCTATTCTTTATTTTGAAACAGGAACTCACTAAGTTTTGGAGGGTCTCATTAAGTAGCTGAAGCTGTCTGTGAATCCAGATCCTCCTGTCTCAGCCTCCCAAGAACTGGGATTACAAGCGTGTGCCACCACACCCGGCTCTTACAGTGTTTTTTTTTCCTTATAAAACAATCTTAAGAAACAGAGAAGGATCCAAAGAATTAAGTGAGAAAGTGGATTAAGGAATGATCAATAGTTTGGCTAAGATTTTGAAGTTAGATTTCTCCCTAATTTACCCTAACCACATTAAATTTGTGTATTAACTTCTACCAATAGGAGATTTGGAGACACAAAAGATGACCTCAGTACCTTTCTAGGCTGCAGGCCCTCTGAGACGAGTTTCAGAGGGATTACAACAGGGATCATTTCAAATACATGTAGGAGTGAGATAGTTAACTTAGTGAAGCACACTGGGAAGTGAATGAAGCACACTGGGAAGGCAGTGAAGCACACTGGGAAGGGAATGAAGCATGCTAGGAAGGGAGTGAAGCATGCTGGGAGGGGGTGAGGCATGTTGATGCAAGTCTGTTCCCTTAAAGGGGCAACAACTACTCTGCTCCAGCTGATTGTTGCCGTGTGGCAATCCTGATCTGGTGCTGCTACATCCTTTGCTTTTTCAAATATTGACAAGTAATTAAAATTTCTTCTGGCCTTTGCCTTTGCTTATACCACAATCATGAGCTATCATTTATTGTGTTAGAGTCATAAACCTGTGTAAACTGTTATCAACTTTTCACTAAAAAATAACCAACAGTTCATAAAGTTTCTATTTTTAATAACTCCAGGATGTGGTCTTATTAATTCTGAGTGAGAATATAAAATGCCAGGTGAACCAGATATTCGCCTTGGACTCAATAGTACTGTCTCTCTGCAAGCAACCTATCGATGATGCCAATTAATCATGATGGTTGCTTGTTGAGATGACCAAAATCAGATTTTGATTTTAATTTGCATCCAATTTCATGGCAAGCCTAGGTCTTGGGTATTTCTATGTTTGACTTGTTCCTTTGCTGTTAAAATCTCCTGTTCTGTCAGCTAGATCTCTGGTCATTTGGTTTCCTGTGTGTAGTCAATGGGAGCCAGGAGTTCTGAGGGAATAAGGACTGTGGGGTCATGGTGTTTATTCCCTCAGATTTCCTATGGAGATTCTACATCATAGATTAGCGAATAGTTTAAATAATATAAATTTAGCATAGTCTCTGGTATATATGCTCTTGACAAAATTTCTTTAATTATTATTGTTTTTACAAGAATAATTCATATAGTTTAAGAAGTCAAATAATATTCTCTGTGTCTACTTTGGGAAGCTGATCTCCCAATCGAAGGTTGGTTTTAGATTTATTGCCTTTAGTTCTAGATTTCTGCACCCTCCTTTCTGTTTCTCTGTCTCTACTCTGACTGTTAAAACACATTTATTTGTAAATAAACTCTTCTAGAATTTTCCTACTGTGAATATACTATCTACTCCCTGTTGGAACCCTGAATAGCCACTACGTGAAGCCATTTTCATCTCTTTCTTGAACTATTGTCTCTAGTTCTGTTTCAGACAGAGCCAACTGAACATACCATTCCAAGTATATTACTTCTCTTCTTAATATTCTATGTATGCCCATTAGATTAGACTTGTTAATTGTATCATTTAGAATCTTTCATTCTAATAAAAGATTTATTCTATCTATATTATTGAATTTTTGAATTCTCCAGTTGATTTTTTTTCAATGTTTCTAATTCTGTTGTTACAGTCTTCAGTCCCTCCCCCCTTTGGGTTTTGATTTTTATTTATTAAACATATTTTGCATTTTTCTTAGGTTTGCAGAGTTCTAGTGCTACTTTCATGCCTGCTATTTCTTACACATTGTGAACTGTTTCCTTACGTCTTTTATGTTTTATCATGAGTTCATTTTTAATTGTGTGTGTGTGTGTGTGTGTGTGTGTGTGTGTGTGTGAGAGAGAGAGAGAGAGAGAGAGATTGATTGATTGATCAATCATGGAAAAGTCCCTGCAAGTCATTTGTTTATCAAAGTCTGAAAACCATTTTATGTTAATTACTTGGCTTTGAGGTTCTGAATAGCACATCTAAATATGCCTGTTGTTTTGATATTTCTAAAGAACTATCTTGGTTTTTTACCCACTCCAAATTCAGGAAGAGTAAAACCAACCATCAGCTTCTCCCTGTGCTAGTGGGTGAATTTTTTTCTAGTCCACCCTATAATTGAGCATACAACCATTTGAGGGTCCTGGGTTTATGAGAGTCTCTTGGTTGCTACTTTGCATCACACAGGGCAGACACAGTGTGTGAAGTCCTGAACTAATTCAGCAGGATTGACTGCTCTTCCTCCCAACCCTCCTTCCCAGCCAGAGCATCTGCTAAAGTCATGATGTGGGGGTCTGGGGGAGTCTTGTTTGTCACCTGGGTATTTCTCTTGAATTTTTTTCTGAGTTTATCAATGCATTTCAAGAAAGACAAACTCTAGCCAGATTTTTTCTTTTCTTTTCTTTTCTTTTCTTTTCTTTTCTTTTCTTTTCTCTTTTCTTTCTTTCTTTCTTTCTTTCTTTCTTTCTACAATTTATTGTGGAAGGGGAAGGGGTTAACGTTTTATTTTTAGAACCATATGCTCTCAAACTCATTCACTATTCTGTTCAGACTTGTCTAGCAAATTAACCACATCATTGGAGGATTTAGTAGTCATGTTTCAATTTTCCTCCTACCTGGCTGCTGCAGCATTTGGGGCTTTCATCCACATTTTCCTTCAGCTGATATCCTGCCTCTTTGCCTCCGGGGATCTCTCCTGATTAACCTTCAGCCTCTTACTTTTTCTGAAATTTCTCCTGCCCACCACTCAGTTGCTGTGCTTCCTGGAATTTCTCTAACATATTTTCTCTCACATATTCTCCTTATGTGAGTACATCAACACTTATGATTTATCACTTTTTGTTGCTGCCTCCCAACTTTTCACTCCAGTCAACTTTCCAAGCTGAACCCTCCTATTTTAACTGATTATTCAACCTTTCCATTTGACATCCCATAGGTGTCTCAAATACATCCATGTCTAAATTCATTACCTTGCTCTCAATCCCTCCTCATTTAAACGTTTTTATTCTCATATTATTGTCAAATTAGAAAAGAATAAGATTTGGCATTTATTTGTTTGATACTAGGGATTGAACCGGGGGGTATTCTACCTCTGAGCCTTTTTATTTTATTTTTTTGTTTTGAAACAGGGTCTTCCTAAATTTCTGAGGCTGTCCTTGAACCTGTGATCCTTCTGTCTCAGCCTCCCAAATATTGGGATTGCAGGCATGTGACCTCACTCACACCCAGCAAGATTTGGCCTTTAATGTTGATAACTGTCTTAGAATAAAAGACCTTGACAACACTAAAGTGTATTCTTACAGTATCAGAGTTACAAGCTAAATAATGAGCTTCCTATACTCTTTTCCCCCTAACTTCTGCACTTCTTGAGTTGAATTGCTTTGTCCTATGTCAGGTCATGAAAAACAGCTTTTAAAATTTAAAAGCAAAAAGGTCAGGATTAAGGGGAATTACTATCTTCATTTTTTTCACACTTTCTAGGAAGGGTGCTAAATAAGCTATGATGTAGAGGATTTTTACAATGAGAACGTAAAATAACATTCTGTCCTGGTAAAAGAGCTGTAAATTGTTACAGGTAATAGAAAAGATGTTATTGTCTTTTAAAGGAACTTGTTTGATAAATGGTCTGAGCTGGTACCTCCATAGCCTATATTCTAGCCTACGAGATTGCTTGTCTCTCTCTCTCTCTCTCTCCCTCTCTACTTAGTGAGGCCCTCTGCAACTTCGTGAGACCCGGTTTCAAAAAATAAAGTATAAAAAATAGGGCCGGGGGTGTAGCGCGGAGGTAGAACGCCCCTGCGTTCAATCCCCAGTACCTCAAAAAAAGAAAAAAAGATTTTCCATACCCTTTTGTACACTGAAATTTTACTCCTATTCAAAACTCAGGTGAAATGCTGCCACTACTCTGAAGCTATCATTCTCTGAATTAGAATTAATTACTGCTTTCTTTGTGCTATCAAAACACTGATTTCTCTTTTAGGATTTTTTGTTGTGGCAGCAGTAAAAAGCCCATAACATAAATTTACCCTCAAAGTTTTTAAGCATACATTGTGGTGTTGCTAACTCTATGCACATGTTGTAAAATAGATCTCTAAAACTTTTTCATCTTGTATGACTTAAGACTATATTCGCTAAATAACTCCCAATTTCCTCCTCCTCTTGGCCCCCAGCAACTACTATTCTACCTTCTGTTTCTGTGAGTTTGATTACTTCAGATACGTCACATGGGTGGAATCATGCAGAATTTGTCTTTGTGCTGTTGGCTTATTTCACTTAGCAAAGTGTCCTCAAAACTCATCCAGGCCGTAGCATAACAGAATTTCCTTCTTTTCTAAAGGATGGATAATATCCCATTGCATGTGCATAGTAGATTTTCTTTATCCATTTATCCATGGATGGGCATTTAGGTTGCTTTCACATATTAACTATTTTGAATAATGCTCCAACAAACATGATATGCAAATATCTCTTCAAGACTTTGTTTTCAGTTTTTTGGATATGTATCTAGAAATCAGATTGATAGATTATATGGTAGCTCTTTTTTAATTCTTGGAGGAATCTCCATGCTGTTTTCTGTAATGGCTGCACCAATTTATAATTCCAACAAGGCACATGTTTTCCAATTTTTCCACATTCTCACCAGCACTTCTGATTTCCTGTTTTTTTTATAATGGCCCCCCCTAAAAGGGTGTGACATGTATCTCATTGTGCCAAAAAAGAATTCTTATTTAATTGTCTTGCATTTTAGTTAGTTGTTTACGTATCTGTTTCTTTACTAACTATGGAGTGGAAGCTATCTATTTGTAGTAACCACATAGTGCCTAAGTCACCATATTTACTAATTCATTACTAGTAGGCAAGCAAGGTAAATCTCATTGGTTATACTTCTATCAGCATGTATAGAAAGTGTTGATCTTCCCAACACTGGCCACATCCACCTTTTTAAAAAATAGATAACTGTGGACTGTGTGTGATTCACTATTATTCCCTTTCCCATGAAATTTGATTGACTTATTGTTGAAGTAGTTATTTCAACACTATTCCAAAATGAAGATTTGTTAAAAAGAAATAAATAATATAGTTATGCTGTTTTGTATATAATGGCTTTATTTTAAAATAAAGTGGCTCCATAAATTAATACTTAAATGCTGACCTATATGTAGTATGTTTAGTTACATAAAATAACACATATATATGATATATAGGAGAAACTACTTAGCATATGATAAATTGGATGTGACAACTAATGATAGTTCACAATAAGTGAACAAACTTGTTGAAGGCAACTGCAACTACATGATTTACTGAACACCATGGGATAAAAATATGACTTTTTACCTTTTCTCTTTTAGTGCTGTACTCTAAGGTCCTCAGCATTTTCTATTATAGCTTGCAAAAGTGTGTCAATAAATCTCTACATTTTACTTGTGATGTTATTTTATCTTCTCTTGGACATCTGCTCATACTTCATCCTTTCGAGAATTTTTTAAAGGCTCTTCCCCCCCCCTAAGATTGCCTGCTACAGCTGATGACCACGTACAAAATACAAAATGGGAAAGGACAGCCTGACTCTTACATATGGTCCAGTCACATTAACTTAGATCAAAAGTGCTTATTCTGTTTTTTTTTAACCCGTGTCACCTGATTTTTGGAATCTGACTTTAGGCAAATAAAGAAAGCATATGAGCTCAGTGGGACAATTGAAAGGTTACACAGTTAAGTTTCTTAGGATTTGAACTGAACCATGTCTAGAGAGACAAGCTTGGGTACCAAATGTCAATACCAGTGGGAGAAATGCACAAAAATTTGCAAATGATGAGATAGAATTCTGTAATGAAAAGGACAACCACTTTAATAGTGGTTAAAATTTGATGTTTATGAAAATGATTACAAAAAATAAAACTTCAAAATAAAAGCAGTGATAGATTATTAGCTTTCCTGGTAAAATGTTCGTGTTGCCCTTTATTAATAGAATATGTGAGCAGCTGTGCTGTGCTTAGTATTATTGAAGGGAATTGCGTAAACTGCGCTGCACTTGCTCTTCTTCCCTAGTCCTGTGTACCTTGCAAACTAGGTTGTCCATGGGCTGCATTAGCATTAACACCTGCCCTTGCTGCTGGGGGCGCTCTCCTGCACAATGGTGGTGTGATGAACTGGTGCTACATTTGCTGCTTGCTGATGTCCCTTGCATGAACAACTCTGGGTCCAAAATTATTATTTTTAATAACAGGGTTGGCCGAGGAGGAGTCAGGCAATTCTCCTGACCTCCTATAGCCAGCGTCCTTTTTTATTAAGGGTTTAAACAAAGCAAACGGCAAAGGGGTCATGAGTTAAGTTTAGGGTTACAGGCTAAGTTTTAGGAAAAGGCAGTCACAGCTAGGTTTAGGGTGTGGCAGTCATGAGTTGTCTAGGGAGGAGCAAGGTAAACATTTCAGGGAGAAAAGAAGGTCATCCATGTCCACCTTTCGGACCCATCCGGTCCAAGGAAGCTTGTCTGCATGCTGACAATTTCCACTCAGCATGTACTGTGTACCTAGCTGAGCCAGTGGTGACCTCATTGCGTGGGCTAAGACGGCCCCCAACACGGTGGGGCCTCACCTTTTTTCCACTTCTTTTTGAAATCACCCCTGTTTATTTCTAGGCACCTCTGGGAGGGCTGTCATGAGCTCTCAGGAACAAACCCATTAGTCTGCTTTTGTTTCTTTGATGGCTGCCACCTGGTGTCACCCAGGGATGTATCTTACCACTGGAATTGGTTCTGGTGCCGGGCTGAGCATCTCTGTCCCTTCAGTTAGCCTCTCGATGACTGTTCTTCATTTTATCGTGGTGGGCATTTCAACAAGCCACTCTGCCTGGAGTCTGCATCCCTCACCCCCTTCACTGATGCTGCTCTGATGGTTTTTCTGAGCTCTTGGGCTCTAGGTAATTGCTGACTTTCTGCCTTTCTGAGGCTGCGGCCTCTGCCTTCCTGATCTTCCTAGACTGGTCTCCTTGTCTGTCTCTCATCATAGACTTTCTTCCATACCATTTTGTCTAGCTGGACTTGTGATCTCAGCCCCTCTGAGTTAATCCTCTCCTGTCAAAACTGTATCCTTCCATGACAGGATTGACTATTTGGAAATTAGGAACAGACGGGTCGTGATGAATGTGACATACAGTATTTTGCCCTCACTCGTCTTAGTAACAGGTGGCTGCTCAGTCAGCTGGGGTCTTCTTGAGGACACTCTCCCAGGCCTCCCTCCAACCATATGTACTCCAGTCCAGATGGTGACATGGTTCCCTAGAGTCCTGAATCAACTTAACGGGAGATGGCAGGGCTATGCTGATTTTGCCTAGGGTCTAATACAAGCATGGTTTTTTTTTAATTTTACTTTCTAATTTGGGAAAAAGGAGCCAACCTTATGTGAAAATCGTGTTCACAATGTGGTTTCAAATTCTCTCACAGGAAGTCTAAATTTGCGTGATTAAATTAGCATTCATAAATGCCAAGGCAAGAAAGCAAATTAATTGGTTTTTACTGGCGGAAAAGAATAAAGATGACTTTGGATCATCCAATGTATTATGTTATTTACTTCATCTATTTGATTCCCCTTTGATTTCTGCTTTATTAAAATAGGGGCAAACATATTTATTCTGTTAAGATATATTAGGTACCGATTCACCTTGGAAAGAGATGGAAGTAAGTTGCTTTTACCTAAGGTTAGAATACCGACTTTACACTATATTCTGAAACTAACCTACTTTCAAACAAATTACAGCTCACAAGGACAGTACATATTTGTTTAAAGTTATCTCTGTTCATACACTGTGTTTTCTGGTACATTTATGTTGATTAAATCCTTCATGTTGCTTGAATGCTTATTATCACTGAATCGTTGGTTAAGAAAATCAGGAGAAAATGTTCTAAGACCATGGCATAGACTTTTTTTAGGCTTAAAAATAAAAACAAAATGGCATTTTTTGGTAGTTGAGAAATTTATGATGACCTCAAAGGGAATAATTTATGGAGTTTTTTCAGTTAATTTTATTTATTTTTAATTTACAAAGATTTTATTGGCAAATTCAAAATATAATAAAAATTGGAATCAAGTTACTATAACATTAGTCTATGAATGAGAAAGATAGAAATCATTTAAGTATGATAATATTTCTCTTCATTGCAATCTTAGCATTTATTTATTTATTTATTTATTACTTTGTGTGTGTGTGTGTGTGTGTGTGTGGTACTGGGGATGGAACCCAGGGGCATTCTACCTCCAAGCTACACCGCCAACCCTATTTTATTCTTTTTTGTTAAATTTTGAAACAGGGGGTCTCAACTAAGTTGCAGAGAGCCTCACTAAGTTGCTGAGTCTAGTCTCTTCTCTATTTTTTTTGCGGACTGGGGATTGAACCCAGGGGCATTCTACCTCTGAGCTACACCCCAACCCTATTTTTTCTTCTTTTTTCTGAAACAGGGTCTCACTCAGTTGCGAAGGGCCTCACTAAGTAGCTGAGGCTGGCCATGAACTCAGATCCTCCGGTCTCAGCCTCCCAAGTACTGGGATTACCAGCGTGCGCCACCACGCCCGGCTTGAGTCTGGTCTCTAACTTGCCATCCTCCTGTTTTAGCTTTCCAAGTACTGGGATTATAAGTGTGCACCACCACGTCCGGCCAATCTTAGAATTTTAAATATGAACTTTGTAATATCCAGAACCACAAAAGATTCTAAGTTTTAGAAGATTATATGCGTGTGTGTGCATGCATATATTTTTCTCATAACGCAGCATACCTACTTCAATGGGTGTGTGTACCTTTAGTCTATGACAAAAGTTCTGTAACATTTTTCTCAGTAACATAGCTTCTAATTGAAATGAAAAAATACTGACAATGGTCTCCTTTATGCCTCACTTATGATCAATTTGTTTGCTTATTGTCCATTTGTTACTCTGGAGGTTAAGTTCAGCAAAAAGAAAGGAAAGGTTAGGAAGGTGGGCATGCAAGTAAAGGACAAAAAATCAGGGCAGCCACAATAATATTTTCCAAATAATGTTCAATATTTGTGTTACAGGGCAAAATTCACAAAAAGATAAAATCATAACTCTTCTACAAATACAAAATGAACATATGTCAAGGTTTTATTTAACTCATTAATTAATGATGAAGCCAGTAAGACGTTATACTAGTTAAAAAGAGATTTTAACTTATAGAGACTTTTCTATTGGATAAAATCTATTTGCATTTGTATGAAAAGGAACCATCTGTATAGTTATGGACCAGAAACCTGTTTCATTACTGTCAAATTTCTAGACAGTTTAATCAAAAACAACCAAAGGTGGAGATAATCCTAATGGAGGGTCGACAATAACATTTTTCCTTTATTCTTTTTCTTTTTTTTATGAAAAGCCATTTCAAAGTCGTTTATAATTTTCCCAGACACTTACGAGCACTATACCTAAATCCCACTGTAACATAAGTAGGGCAAAACATTTAAAAAGGAGTGTTGCTAGCCAGGCGTGATGACCCGTACCTGTAGTCCCAGTACTTGGGAGGCTGAGACAGGAGGATCGCAGGTTTGAGGCCAGCCTCAGCAACAATAAAAATCAGGTTTGGGGGTATAACTCAGGGGTAGAATGCCTCTGGGTTCAATCTCCAGTACCAGACACCAAAAAAGAAACCAAAACCAAAAAATTCACTGTTCCTTTCTCCCCAAATTAATAAAATTATGGGACCTTCACAGCTGGCTAACTAGACAACTGATGCCCAGCCATTGATGACCTCTCCCTCCTAACCCCAACCCTACAGCAATTGTCTCCTCCCCTGAGTGGACGCTGCGGGTCAGGTGAATGTCATGGACACAGGAGCAGTCCCTCTCCTTCCTGCTTCCAGAAACAGCTTTGCTTGTCAGCCTTCTCTTGTTCATGGTCTCTTGTTCTCTTCCACTTCCCCTCGTCACCTCCCAACTCCTCCATCTAAAAACGTACCCTTTCTCCAGGCTCTAGGCAGGAGAGAGGCACCAAAGTCTGTGGGTTTCATCACAATACCAAGTTGTCATGAATTTTATTTTAATTTGGTTGCTGTGTGTGTGTGTGTGTGTGTGTGTGTGTGTGTGTGCGTGTGTGGGGTGAACATACACGCTTGTTGTCTGCCATTCACCAGCCAGTGAAGCTTTGAAGGTCGGCCTTAGGAACACATCTGAGAGCAGCCCTCCCCCAGGGGAACGTCTGGCCTAAATGGTTCTGAAAACATGATCTGCACAATCTAAAACTCTTGTTGAGATTTAAACATTCAACACTCTTCATCTCTTTTGGCACCTGCCCCAGGGGATCAGCATCCTTAGGCCTTTGCCTCTTCAACTCTTTTTTTATAAAACAAGAATCTTGGAGCCTTCTTAAGGGGTGTTTTTGAGTTTGTAATGCTGTCTGCCCTGAGAACGTTGACTGATAGAAATCTCTGTAACACTTAAAAAGAATCATCATAATGGGAATGGCAGTGTAAGGAGATTAATGAACCCTGAACAACAATTTAACTAGTAAAAATGATAAAAAAAACCCAATCATTTAAAGTCTCTGGAAATTGTCCCAAGGGTATGCAACAAATGAAGAAATATGCATTCAAGAAAATCAATGCATTCTTGGTGAGGGACTAGAAACTGTGATATTTCGGCCATGACTCACTTTGAGACTGCCCCCATGCCTTCCTTTGGGAAAGGTGGGGCCAGGGAGATGGGACAGTCAACACTTTGAGATCCAGACACCTTGCGTTCAGTGCACAAGACAATGACACGTCTGAAAGATTTGGAGGTGTTGACAATAAATAATTCCAACAATTATTGAGCACTGTAAGGGGCCAGGAGTTGTGACAGGCTCTGGAGACACAAAGATATAGATTCATAGTCTGGGAGAATTCAGGAGGCAAAGCTATTTAAAAAAATTGCTAATTTATAAATCTAGTATGATAAGGGCTTTAAGGGCTTTTATGGAGTATTTGAAGAAAGCATTCCAACACAAAGGAATAACTTAGCACAATAATAAAATAAAACTCCCTTACTTTATTAATGAA
Source organism: Glis glis (assembly GCA_004027185.1). Lineage (NCBI taxonomy): Eukaryota > Metazoa > Chordata > Mammalia > Rodentia > Gliridae > Glis > Glis glis. The sequence goes on from PVJS01020263.1 coordinate 25,032, forward strand.
GTCTTACAGAATGCTTTTATACCATTATTTCATTTGATTGTCACAACTACTTGCTTTTATGTAGCTGGGAAACTTGAAGTTCAGAAAAGTCAGGTCCAAAAACCCAATATGAAACATGTTCAATATATCAAAGGAAAAACACTGTCTATAGAAATATGGGCAATATGTGATCTCACTAAAATGTACACATGCATATACATACATATCTATATACACAAAAATTACACAGATAATAAGGTTTGAGAGCATATAAACCAATGTGTCAGGAATAGTTAATTTGGAATAAATAAAATTATGGGTATATTTCGTTTTATTTCTTTTTATGTATATGTTTTCTGATTTTTCTTTAATGAACATATATTGCTTTGAATATATTAAACTGGCAAAACAAGGAAATTGGACCCCTTCCACACACCATAATAAAAAATTAACTCAAAGTGAATTATACACCTAAATATAAGGGATAAAACACTTTAAAGACTTAGGAGTCATCTTCATAATCTTAGGTTAACCAAAAGCTTATTTTATGTTAATACTTTTATTAGTGTATTGCAATTATGTATCATAGTGAGGTTCAGTGTGATACAAACATACATGCACACAGCTCTTGGTGTATTTCCTTCTGCATCCCTTCCTGCTCCGCCCTCCCCCATCCCTGTACATGTTAGTGAAATTGGTAGTAATATCTTTATATATTGCCATAGTTATTTGAACTGTTTCTCTCCTTAGTACTCCCCCCAACACAGAAGGCCTTGCCCAACCCTCTTCCACTAATCTACTGGTCTCTCTCCACATTATTTAAAGTTCTCTCTCCACATTATTTAAAGTTCCTTATGTTTCCTATTTTTCTCTAGTTTCCACATACGAAAGAAAACATGCAACCCTTAACTTTCTGAGACTGGCTGATCTCAATTAGCATAATATACTGTGGTTTCATCCGTTTTCCTGCAAATGACATAATTTTGTTCTTCTTTATGGCTGAGTACAATTTCACTGTGTGTACATACTACATTTTCTTTATCCATTCATCTATTGATGGACACCTGGGTTGGTTCCATAATTAAGTTATTGTGAATTGTACTGCTATAATCATGGCTATACATGTGTCTCTATAGTATTGTTTTTAAAGTAAGCTTTTAAAGATACAATACCACAATCACAAACAACAAAAGAAAAAAGATAAAATTCAACTTCAGCAAAATTAAAACATAATGACGCAAATGATAATACTGAGAAAGTGATAAGGCCTCTTACACAGGAAGAAAATATTAGCAAACTATATATCTGATAAGGGACTGGTAGCCAGAATATATCAAGATCTCTTACAATACAATAACCCAATTTAAAAAATCTAGACAGTTTTTTCCAATAGGCTACACAGATGCCTAGTCAGACATGAAAAATGTTCAATATCATTAGTCATTAGGAAAATACAAATTAAACCACAGATATCACTTCACACCCACTAGTATGATTACAATAAAAAGACAGACAATAACAAATATTAATAAAGACAGAGAAATTGATATCCTTATAAATTGCTTGTGACTGTAGAATGGCACAACCACTTTTGGAAAGAGTTTGGCAGTTATTCAAAATGTTAAATATGCCGGGCGTGGTGGTGCACACTTGTAATTCCAGTACTTTGGGAGGCGGAGACCGGAGGATCCGGGTTCGCGGCCAACCTCAGCGCGCATGTGCGCGCACGCGCGATTTATATCTTTCTCTCTCTCTCTCTCCTCTCTCCCCCCTCTCTCTCTCTCTCTCTCTCTCTTTCTACCTAGTGAGGCCCTCTGCAACTTCGTGAGACCTGGTTTCAAAAATAAAGCATAAAAAAATAGGGCCGGGGGTGTAGTGCGGAGGTAGAACGCCCCTGCGTTCAATCCCCCGTACCGCAAAAAAAAAAAAAAGTTAAATATAAGAGTTATCATAGAATCCAGCTGTAACACTCCTTGGTATATAACCAAGAAAAATGAAAAGACATGTTTGTAGGCAGAAATTTGGTACTTGCCCCAATTTGCCAAATCAAACAATTGGGACAAGCCTTTGGGAAGAAAGAAAATAATTATTGATTTGGTAGCAAACTGGAGAAATCAGCAAACTTGCATTCAAGACAAAAAACCTTTTTGTCCCCAAACAGGAAAGAATGTCCCTTTTAAGAGCGAGCTCTTCATGGTCATGCAGGAGTGCTTATCAGAATTCATGTCCACATAGTCCTTGAGTTGATTTCTTTTTCAGACTCCTGGGCACCAGTCCTTCACTCCTTCATCTGTAAACTGATAAAAGCAAGTTATTCATTAATGGGGGAGAAGGGATGGTGGAGGACAAAAAGACGGGAGGAGGAAAAATGCCAGCTTTGAAACAGGCCATCTGTCAGGGCTCAGAGTCTGAAGCTCCACGGTGGACTCCCATTACATGTTCACTCAAAAACTTTTATGTGAATGTTCATAGCAGCATTCTTCATAATAGTCCAAAATATCCATTACCTTGTGAGTGGATAAACAAAATGTGGTATATCCATGCAAGGGGATATTATTTGTAAATAAAAAGGAAATGAAGTACTAATATATGCTGTAATGTGGATAAACCATATGGAAGAAGATAGTTATAAAAGATTACATACTATACAATTCTGTTTGTATAAAATGCCCAGGATAGGCAAATTTACAGATGGCCATTAGACCAGTGGTTGTCAAGAGATGGGAACAGAAGGAGGAGAGGCGGATTGAGGTCAACTGCTAATGGGTATCAGGTTACTTTTAAGGGGAGACTAATATGTTCTAAATGTATACTATGGTGATTGTTACACAGTCCTATGAATATACTAAAACCATTAAATTGTACATTTTAAATTGGTAAATTATATGTGAATTATATCTCAATAAAGTTACAAGCATCATATCTTTAGGGTGTTTGACAGTTAGGAAAGGCACTTACTTAAACATTTCTCTTAAATATCACAATAACCATTATTGCTATTCCTAATAATAGGTACTATATTCAACTGACTTTTGAAAAGAGGGAACTAAGGTTCAAAGAGAGGTAGTGGTTTCTCAAGGCCACATTAGCAGAGCTATCCCTTTAGGGCAGGAATACTAGATCTTCTGAGTTGAAATTTCCTCTTTAACTGTACCATGCAGCCATTGAATTCCAACGTTTTCCTTATATTTATCTAACTTATGCATCTGGGTGTACTCATAGCAGAGAAGAGTTGCTTATCTAATGGTGGCTGGGAAGTAGAGGGGAGAGACAGAAGAGGAGGCCAGGGACAAGAAATGGTCCCCAAAGACCCAGTGTCAGGGACCCACTCCCTTCAACTAAGTCTCACCTCCTATAGTTTCTTCCACCTCCCAATAACCCATTCACTTATAAATCCATCAATGGGCTCATCCACTGCTGAGGTCAGAGCCCCTATGACTCAATCACTTCCCCAAAGCCCCACCTCTGAACATTGCTGCACTGGTCACCAAACCTTCAACACATGGGCCTTTGGGGGACATTCCAGATGCAAACTATAACAATGATAAACCTTTGTATATTTCACTCAGTGCAGATCAAGACTAAACAAATAGCTATGATAATTTTGTTATTGAAAAGTACCTGAGAAGTGGCAAGGGTTAATGCACTTCATCCTCTGGCTAATATTTTTTGGAGAGGGCATGCAGGTCCCCTAATGTCTGCGAGTCTGCTGCTGCTCGCTCTCCTTACAGAGCACTTTCTTCTGAACACTGAAACACAACACTTCCTGGCATATAAAATAAAACCATTAGTTCCTTTGACCCTATTCCAGGATAATTTGACTAGAAATTAATAACTGTCAACCGGAGATATTTCTTTGGCAGAGAGGCAAAATGATACGTGATTCCTCTTTCAGGTTACCCACATGGCATACCACATTTACATCTGAAGATTAAGTTACTGGCTGGAGTGAGGGAAAGGATTTTAATTTGCAAAACAATTACTGCTTTTTCTGAGGTCATGAATTTGGTTTTCTGGATGTTTTAAAGTGCTGCCTCCTTCGATTGCTGAGTAACAAGCAAAGCTAATGATATGGTTTCAATGACTTCGTAATAAAGTATTCTATGTTTTACATTTGAACTGGGTCTTTACAAAATACTTGAAACAAAATTATCCCAGGACTACAATATAAAACAATAAAATAAACAAAAAAATCAATGACATATAATGTTTACATAGTGCTGAACACACTGGCAAATTTTTTTCCAAGAAAAAAATAGTCCCTACATTGTGATTTAAATTTGTATTTACTGTTTCTCCTCTCAGTTCATTTATCTCCATCCTACCCTTGGCCAAAGAAGCACTATATGTATGTATACATATGTATATGTATATGTATATGTATATGTATATATATTTTACATATATTCTCCTGTGCAGCAATAGTCCTGAATCTCTTCTGTAGACATTGTTAGAGAAGATCAGTGTTTTTTCCATTTTTAATCCCATTCAAACTATGATTTGTTTTTAAATTTTTTATGGTGCATTATAATTGCCAAACTATGATTTATTGAATACTTTCTTTGTGCATGTGCTTCTCAAACGTGACCTATTTGCAGACCAAGGGTTAGAGCCAGCTCTGGTTCCTAATTCATTGTACACTTTTCTGCCAGCCAATTCAATATTGTTTGCCCATCTTCAACTGCCTTCAACTTCATCATGGCAGTAACAGAGTCTGGGGTCCCACAGCCAGGTTCTCAAGGTCCATTTAGATAACTTTGGGTTCACAAGGAAGCACTCTTTTGCATGTCACTGGATGGCAGTGGTGACACCCAGAAATCTAGAAGTGAAGCAGCTGCCTTTGAACTTGGAAGAGGATCATGGTTGTGTTTGTTTATTTATTTATTTATTTATTTATTTATTTATTTATTTATTTATTTTGTGGTTCTGTGGATTGAACTCAGAGAGAGGCATTCTACATCTGAGCTACACCCCCAGCCCTTTTTATTTTTTTTTATTTTGAAACAGGGTCTTGTTACGTTGCTGAGAGTCTTGCTACGTTGCTGAGACTGTCCTTGAACCTGCAATCCTCCTGCCTCAGCATAGTACTAAGATTATAGACCTATGCTACCATACCTGGCCATGGTTGTGTTTATATTTTGCTTTTGAATATTCTATTCCAATTTCACTTTAACCAGAAGGAAAAATTTGGATGGGATATAGAGTTAGCTGGAAAAATGTTGGAGCATTGCAGCAAGACATAGCTGAGCTTGCATTTCATCTCTGCTACCAGCATTGAATGATATCAGGTGACTTTGGCGGTGTCTTTTTCTTCTTTTGTAATATGTAGATAGTAAAATTCACTTATTGGAATTGTTATGGGGATTACATTAGACTACATGAAGGCCTCGATAGTAGGTATTGAACATGTGTTAGCAGGCTTCATACTTTATAGAAATCCAGTGAATAGGGACAACCAAGGAAAGATGGCTTGGGGAAGATTTTGTATTTGATTCCAAGAGATTTCTAGGCTGGTAGTCTGGGACTTGTGTGTAGCTACTAAAATGTGTCACCTCTGTAGTGTTTTATAATTTACCAAGCATTTTCAACTGGTTTCGCTTCATTCTTGTGAACTCCTTGTGGTAGGGGGAGGGCCAACACTCCGTATGTATACTATTTAAACTCAATTTAATACAGAATCAGAAAATGGTGTGCAGAGAAGTCACATGACTTACCCAGAGCCACAGAATTGTCAGGGAAGCCAGGATAAAAGCCAGGGCTCTGTCAGCAGCCATGTCTGCATTAGGGACTTCTCCTGAGAAGAGGACCTGGAGGTGCGATGAGGTTCATGATATCCCGACTGGCTGGCGGCCTCCATTTCTGTTTCTCTCAGGCTCCTATAAAATGTGTATTTTAAAAAGAAATGTGTGCCCTTTAATGGACAGCACAGAACCCATTTTAGTGATATTTTTGTACACCTGACAATTTATGCTGATTGATTTACTGTGCCACCAAAACAATATCATTTCTATATTTTCAAGTACCATTTATACTTCCTTTAAGATATAATACCAGCCTAGTCATCTAATGAATTAAATTTGCATTTATTTCACTTTAGAAAGGTTGAGAGAATTTTCTATTATAAATAATTTAACTGAAAAAATTTACATAAATTGAATTCTGGCTTCATTTTAATGATATTGGCCATGAAAAGTAAACAGCAACCTAACTTGATTTTTTTTTACATTTTGTCATTGAAAGGATTTTAAGGTACTGTGATTTTTTTAAAGATTATATTAAAGGAATTGTTTAAATGAGCAATTATAGCTTTCTGATTTCATTATGCATACCATAAATGATTTCTTTTGGAATCTCTGTTAGTGTGCATTGCTGCTTTAAGGAAAGAAAGCAAGAAAAGGGTAATGTTTACTGATAAGGAATGTTAAACAAAAAGAGCAGAAATGAAGGTGTAGAGAAGGCTTTCATATACACAGCATCTCCATTACTTCCCACTCAGGAAATCAGGCCTAGTAATGAACTTTGATTGTTCCATTCAATTTCAGTGAGAGCCATAATGAATCAAGTTACTCTATAACCTCATTAATACTAAGTAGCTCTCTTCCTAGCCTTTGGTTTCCTAAATAACTATCCATCCACATCTTGGTTAAGGACTTTCTCTAGTTCCTTTAGTAATTAATGAATGGTTGCATTTCTCTATAGCTTCTTAAAAAGCCAAAGATCATTTACTGTATTTGGAAAAATCCAGAGGATATCTGCCAAGACATGAGAGTCCCTTGCATCTGCCAATCTCTTATTTGGTCATCAATGTGTAGCATGTCAGTTAGATGGTCTCTGTAGGAGGAAGTAAGCTTTGCTAATCTCTATAAAACCCAGAAATCACCGCTCCATCATTCTAACTTAATGGCTGATTTTTATGCTGGAAGAACAGTGCATATACATTTAAAGTAGCAAGATCTCTGCAGATTCAACAGAATGCTAAGTAAAACAGAGATGCTTTCGTTGCACAATATAATGAATCAGAAACATGAGAAACATAAAAATTTAAAAAACATAAGCCTAAATGTCAGAATGCAGAATAACAACAACCTAACTTTTTTACTATGTTTGATGGGAAAATGTTAAAACAAAATATTGGGCTTATCTTGCAGATACTCAGAGTCAGATAGACTCATTTTTCTGCATATTATTAAAATAAAGTTTAAAACAGGTTTTAAATTTTAATTTCCTTTGTCTACAACAAAGAATGTGTACATGATTATGAGCCATGAGATAGCACAGTTCATGATTTAGCAATGGCAAAAAAGTAGCCTGCCTCAATAGTTCTGCATTTTACTTTCATTCTTAGGTCATTTATTTATTTGAATAGATATGTAAATATCTTATTGCATATCTATTCAAATAAACAAACTGTGAGCTATAGATAACAAGAACAGGAGAAGATGTGAAGTTACTTTCTATATGGTCATGATTTTGTATCAATGAGATTTGAAAAGCAAATAATAGAAAATTTTATGATTGCAGTTTCTGGGTCAGGTATAACTTGGGATGCTTTTGTTGCACAATATAATGAATCAGAATTGGTTCAACCATACATATATGTATATATACGTATATCTTATGGCTATATATGATTACCAGCTCTCAATGGAAAGAAATGCAATGTTGGGAGTGTGGAAGTGTTTTTACTTTGATACCCTTCTTTGAGCACAAAATACCAAATGACCTTTATCAGATTCCTGCATTTCTTGCAGTTTCATGATGTTGGGTAGTGTGTGTGTGTGTGT
>PVJS01020264.1:0-32794 GCA_004027185.1 Glis glis
CTAAAATTATCTTTATTTGCAGATGATATGATCCTATATCTAGAAGACCCAAAGAACTCAACCAAAAGTCTACTAGAGCTAATTAACAAATTCAGCAAAGTAGCAGGATACAAGATCAACCTAAAAAAGTCAGTAGCTTTCATATATGCCAACCATGAATCCACTGAGAAAGAAATCCAGAAAACAATTCCATTCACAACAACTTCAAAACCAATCAAATACCTAGGAATAAACTTAACTAAAGAGGTGAAAGACCTCTACAATGAAAACTATAGAACACTGAAGAAAGAAATTGAAGAAGATCTTAGAAGATGGAAAGATCTTCCCTGCTCTTGGATTGGCAGAATAAATATTATCAAAATGGCCATCCTGCCAAAAATGATTTACAGAGTCAATGCAATCCCTATCAAAATACCAACATCATTTTTCACAGAACTAGAAAAATCAGTCATTAATTTCATATGGAGAAACAAAAGACCCAGAATAGCCAAAGCAATTCTCAGCAATAAGAACCATGCAGGAGGCATCACAATTCCTAACTTCAAATTATACTACCAAATTAACATCTCCTAAGAGATTACAGGTGTCGTTCTTCCCCCATCTTCCCCTGTAGCTGACCGGGAAGAATGTGAAGCTGTAACTTCGACCAATAGGAGTTCAGCGCAGGAGGAGCCTTGCATTAGGGATATAAGACTCACTGGGTTCTTTGTGAGGCGTGCTCTCTCACACAACTGGGAGCACCTTTTTTTGCAAAAAAGTAAAATTGCCTTGCCCAGCAATTTTCGAACACGTGCCTTTTCTTTAGACACCATGAAAAGTTATTTCTAACAAAGCCACACTTGAAGTTATGAAGGACGTAACCATTTTCTGTCATTAGCCTATTTTCTATACTGCTTATTCACATATGCCCATGTATGGATTGTGAGTGTTTTCTGGAGAACTGCAGTGTCTGTGAAGACTGATGCCCATGCTGGCATTGCATGCATCCAAACAGTAATGGTGCCCAGAGGCACGGAGTCAGAGAAACAAGAGAGCATGTTCAAACACTGGAACACCCATTCCCCTTTTTATTGTTTATTTTGCTTAGTACTTTTTACAACCAAATAAAAATCTTGAATTCAATGCTCAGCTGCCAAAGAATAATAGCATGGCACAAACTTAGGGCTCCAATGAAATTGTAAGCACTAGCAGACACAAAACAGTACATTAGTCTACTGTCTCTCTCTATACATACATATATATATGGATGGATCTAAATTGTTATCTAAAACTCTTCTCAATCAGGGTCTTCCAAACAAATTGATAACTCACACCAACATGATTTAGGTTGAAATATACACAAAAATACCAGTGTGTTCTTTGGGAATTTAAGTAGGAACTCAAGACTACCCAAATTTAAATCCAGGTTTCTGGAAAGTGAGAAGCTGTTACTAAGCACCTGTGCTGCAGTTCTGCTGCATTAAGTTGTTTTGGACAATTATACTGAAACTATACTTAGTGGCATTCAGCAAAATGTCAAGGGTAAAAACAGGAAAGCACGCCAGCCAGTTAAGGGTTCAGTAATACATGACTTTCATTCTCTTGCTATGAAAGCTTGTGTCATGGGACAAAAGAAAAAAAAAAAGACAAAATTAAAACAGGGAAATAAATCAAGTGTTATGGGTCTCATGTGATTTAAAAAGAAAAAAAAAACAGACTTAACAAAACCAGGTACCCACTAATTTTCTCCATCATAGCAGGCTTAGTGGTCCCACACCTTGGAAAGTTAAGAATTGTTTTTAAGGTGGGAGAGAAGAAATATCCACTAACTTTTCCAGAATTTAAATAGAGGGCAGTAGACATTCTTTACCCCTACCCCAAACTATGGCAGCAGTTTAAATGTGATGAATGTCAATGTAGAATGGACATGTTCTAAACACAGCTAGGACTCAGCAAATCTAACACACTAAAATCATTATGTTTTGAAAGAAAATGCACAAAAACCAAATAGGAATTTTGAGATTTTTATTTGAAAATAATCTTAGTGCTAATTGAAATACCCAAACCTATTTATCTAATATACACATTTCAAACATACAAATATCTATTCTCTCCATATGTCAGTGCCTGTTCAAATCATGGTTTGGAAATGGGGAGAATAGATTCCCCTCAGACTGCAAGTCAGTAGGTGTTTTGGAATTAAACATAGTAATTAAAATTAAAAATAGTAATTAACAATGATCTTTACTTGTTAACTTACAAGGAAACACCTTCAAAACTGCATTTTGTTAGAGTTTCTGTATTAAAATGTAGAAAAACTGAACTACACAAATACTGAAAAGTTAAACATTCCTTAATTTTTTATTCCTGGTACCACGACCACAATTTACAGGTCAATCGATATACCTGATATAATGAAAAGGAAAGGAAAAAGCTCTAACAGATAAAAGACATCAGGACTGTACATCTAATTGATACTACATTGCATTAATCAATAGCTGTACTTTTTGCAAACTGTGGCCATGACAGTCCTGAACAAGAAGGTTTCCTGTTTAATATGCAGTAACTTTTCTAACTGTGGATCATCGTTCCTTCTGTGGCAGATTTTTACAGCTCCTCTAATGCATTTGGGATGACTGTTTCAAAGTAACTTCAGCTTTCCTGCTGCTAAGGACTGCAGCCCTTTCCTGCTCTTTTTAATACCTTCTGCTGCCATATCCACCACTTCCACCATCAGATCTATAACCTCCACCATACGGACTGCCAGAGCTTCTTCTGCCAAAACTGCCCCCTTCACGGGTCCATGATTTGATTGCTGTTATCCACTGTCATTTCCAAAATCATTCCAGTCCCCACTACCACCATAGTTACCACCACCAAAATCTCCTCCTCTATCGTAACCATCGTACCCTCCTCCACCAGCACCACATCTACCATCTTTCTTTCCATATCCTTGTCCACCACCACCATAGCCTCCTCCACTACTACAACCAGGAGTACCACCAATGTTGCCACCACCACCTCAAATCCATTATATCCACCTTCACCTCCTCCATAGCTACCTCTGCAGCCACCACCTCTACCACCATAGCCTCCTCTTCCACCAAATTTTCCACCACAACCAAAATTACCCCTACTACCTCCAGACTTTCCTCCACAACCCATAAAGTGGCCAGATGCATCCCCAAGACCACTCTGTGATCCAGCAGACGGTGTCTCTTGTTTAGAAAGGGCCTTTTTCACTTCACAATTTTGCCCACTAATAGTGTGGCATTAAATTGAATAACAATTTTTATCAACTGTATCATGATCAAACACAAATCCTCTCTTTTCCCCATTCTGCCTGTCTTCCATAACTTTTATGGTTTCGATTTTGCCATACTTTTTTTGAAGAAGTCCTCAAATTCTATTTTTCTGTGTCTTCTTTAATACCACTGACAACAGTTTTCTCCACTGTTAGATGGGCACCAGGCTTTGCAGGATTCGCTCTAGAAAGAGTTCTCTTTGGTCACCCTGCACGCCCATCAACTTTGTGTGGTAGAATACACAATGTTGCATCCACCTCCTCAACACAATAGTAAATCAGAAAACCAAACCTCCGGAACATTCTGTTTGGAGGGTGTCTCATTACCACACAATCTGTGAGTGTGCCCATTTCTCAAAATGTTCTCTTGAACTATTATCTGTAGTTTCAAAGCTCAGACCACCAATAGACAGATTCCTCAACTTCTCTGGTTCAGGTAGATCATGCCTGCCCCCTCCCCTTAGGCGATGGCTGGAGTCAGGCTGGAGGTGACCTGGCGGCAGTTTTGCCTCCATTTTAAGACTAGACTCACCTCTTCCAATTTGAGTTCAATATCAAGTTCTTCACGCGTTGACTCCTTCAGATCTTATCCCTTCTGTGGTCTCATGCCCCCTTGCTTTGGCTCATAGACAACTCTGTCGTAAATTTTCTTTCTCTTAAATGTCTACTTACTACCCGGTACAGTGGCGCACACCTGTAATCCCAGAACCTGGGAGGCTGAGGCAGGAGGATTGCAGGTTTGAGGTTAGCCTCAGCAACTTAGTGAGGCTCTGTCTCAAAATAAAAATAAGAAGGGCTGAGGATGTAGCTCAGTGTTAGAGCACCCCTGGATGCAATCCCCAGTACTGCAAAGCAAAACAAAACAAAACCTCCTTATTGCTTAAACCTAAATTTAATTAATATTATTTATCATGGTCTTCCACAGCTCTTGTAGAAAGATATGACTGTTTTTTGTATGCACAAATTTTGTTTTGTATATATCTGTAACTCTATAATGTTTCCCCCATGTTATAGATCTCTCTCTCTCTCTCTCTCTCTCTCTCTCGTTCTCTCTTTAAATATACTTTTATTGGTGCATTGTAGCCACACATCATATTGAAGTTTAATGTGCTAGAAACATACAGAGGCATAGCACCTGGTTCGTGCCCCTCTGGATCCCACCCCATTCTGTCTCTCTCCCCGTAAAAAATATTAAAATTGGTATTGATAGCTTCATAAATGTACACAGGATTGTTTGAACTTTTTAAATATGACTTTTAATTACTTGTTCATCTCCCTTCTAAATGGTAATATTCCTGACACTTTGGCCCATGTGTTTTTTTTTCTTACATTTATTCCCAGTTCTTAGTACTTTTCCTGAATGTATATTGAGTGGATTGTTAAATAATATTTATTTGAAAAAGTACATAAATGAAATAAAGTTGGTTAAGATTGGTCCGATGGGGGTCATGAATATGGCATATTCTGAGCTGACTTTGAAGGTAATGACGGCCATGCTAGAATGGAGATGAGTTTGATCACATCCACAATGAGGGTGATAATAAAAGCAAAACACAGGAAGAGAAATGAGGACGTTGGCTATTGGAGAATGAGAATATTGACTTAGTAAGGGAAGGTGATAAAAGGAAGAGAATTATTCTTAAAACCTTTATTCTTCTATATCAGCTCGAGGAATTTATAGCTACGCTACTGGAACCAGTAACCCCCAGGCTTTATTCCTTCACTATAATCTTGGATTTGTAACAATTGACAACTTGTTCTCCCCTGGGCTTGGTCCCAACTCCCTACAATATCATCATCTGTATCATAGAACCATTCAAATCCATGCTGAGTACTCATTAATCTTCCTGCGCAAGCACCTTCCCTGAGCTCTTCTTGCTCTTCTCCCAAAGGTCAAATGATGGCTGCTTTGGCCTTCTGATTTGTTGTGCCTTAAGCATGTATTTCTTTGCCAAATGTTAACTCCCTTTAAGTAAAGGCCCAAGGAATAAAGAGATCCATTTGTGATTCCAGGAAGTTGCTACGGCTAGCTTTGGTAAGTTGATCTTTGACATGAAACTTTTTTGTTTGGTTAAGAATTCACTGATGTCCAGAGACCATCCAGAGCACAATAATCCAATTCTCGTGACTGAGAAACTATTTAACTCTGATGTAAGAAGACATCTCGTTTACCTTTAATATGAAGCTTATAGATTAACTATAGTTGTCTATTTCTAGCTTTTTCAGGTTAATGATTATCCCTGGAATGCTCACACAGTGAGAAAAATCTCGCCTTCATTGGAGTATTATTTTACAACTTAAGATTTTAATACTTATTCCAAGTTACACAAAAATCCATGTAATCCATATAAGTCATATTGTAATCTTAAACCAAAAGCATTTTCTTTTTCTGACCTGCCTGGGTTAACAAAACAAAACACAACTGTAGATTTGTATACACTGATCACATTATGTGATGTTGGATGGTGCTATTCATTCAAGTGATATCATTCTTGGCAGATAGCTTTCATTCATGAAGTAAACAACTACTCAACACTGGAGAAGAGCAAAGTCAGAGGGCTGATACCACTTGATTTCAAGATTTAATAGAAAGAGACAGGAATAAGATAGAATTGTTTTAGAAAAAAAGAATAGACTACTAGACTAATGGGATAGGAAGCATAGATATAGCCCCACATAAATATATCCAACTGATCTTGATGAAGGAGTAAAAGCATTTTAATAATACAAATATGGCCTTTTCAACAAATGATGCTAGAATAATCAGATATCCACATGCAAAAAAAAAAAATCTAGCCAGTTGTGGTGGCACATGCCTGTAATCCCAGTACTTGGAAGGCTGAAGCAGGAGAATTTCAGGTTGGTGGCCCACCTCAGCAACCTCCTGAGACTCTCCACAACTTAGTGAGACCTTGTTTCAATAAATAAATAAATAAATAAATTAATTAATTAAATTAAATAGGGCTGGGGTTGTAGCTCAGAGATAGAATGCCACTGGGTTCAATCCCCAGTAAAACACACACACACACACACACACACACACACACTAAAGAAAGAAAGAAAAAAAGAAAGAATGAATCTGGACACATATCTTGCATCCTTCACAGAAATTAACTCAAAATGTAGCACAGATCTAAATGTCAAATGCAGAGTTACAAAACTTCTAGATCATAACATAAGAGAATACATGCATGATCTTAGATGTGTTGGTGACTTTTTAGGTACAATAACAAAGGCACCATCTCAGAAAGAAATAATTGATTAGCTGAATTTCATTAAACTTAAAAACTTCTTCTCTGTGAAAGACAGGTTCAATGGTATGAGAAGACAAGCCACACAACGAGGAGAAAGTGCTTGTAAAAGACACATTTCATACAGGGCTTCTATCCAACATATACAAATAACCTATAACTCAAAGGTAAATGAACAACTCAAAAAGGGGGGGGCAAATGGCTTGCAAAGAAAATGTATAGATGACAAGTAAAAATATAAAGATGTTTAGGGGATTGCAAGTTAACAAAAAATTAAATGACATAACACACCTATTAAAATAATGAAAATCTATAACACTGATTACACAAAATGCTAAACCCTAACAAGGATGTAGAGTGGTAGGAACACTCATTTATTGGTGGTAGGGTGACAGAATTGTAAAGTCATTTGGAATCCATTTTGACAATTTCTTACAAAACTGAATACATTCTTACTATATGATCCAGCAATACCCCTTGCCATATATCCACAGGAATTTAAAACATCTCCACACAAAAATCTATGCATGGATATTTATAGCATCTTTGCTTATCATTGCCAAAACTTGGAGATAACCAAGATGTCCTTTCATAGGGGAATGGTTTAATAAACTATGGTATATCCAGAAAATAGAATATTATTCAGTGCTGAAAGGAGTTGAACGATCAAGCTATAAAAATACATGAAGGAATGTTAAGTGCATAACATTCAGTGAAAGAAAGTGATATAATATCAATCTACAAAGGTGGTATGCTGTATGAGTCCAACTGAATGACATCCGAGAAGGGGCAGAACTATGGAGATGATCAAAGGACTAACGATTCCCAGGGGTTAGGAAGAGATAAGTAGAACACAGAGAATCAC
Organism: Glis glis; assembly: GCA_004027185.1. Lineage (NCBI taxonomy): Eukaryota > Metazoa > Chordata > Mammalia > Rodentia > Gliridae > Glis > Glis glis. The sequence goes on from PVJS01020264.1 coordinate 7,400, forward strand.
AAAGGCAGGGGAAGTATTCTAAATGTATTACAATGATGGATATATGCTACTGTATGTTTGTCAAAACCCATGGAATGGACAATTCCTAAGTGAACACTAATCTAAACTGTGGACTCTGAACGATGGGACAGGGTACCAATGTAGGCTCACTGATGGTAGCAATACAGAGCTGTGGTGCTCCATGTTGCTATTTAAGAGGGAATGTGTGTTAGGGACCAGGAGAATATGGGAACTGTCTGTTCCTTCTGTTTAATGTTGCTGTGTATCAAAAAGTGCTCTAAGAATAAAGGCTACTAAATAAATACCCATTTTTTTAAAGTCAAAGAATCTGGTCTGTTGGAAAAATATTTTCTTTTTCAATGTCAGAAAAGAGGACAAATTAAAAACCAATTTAACATATCTATAGCTCAGCAGATCTTTAAAAAATGATAAAATAAAAAAAATTGATTTTGAGTCTTCACTTGTGACTAAGATCAACTCTCTCATCTGAAACAACTGAAAAGAAGGACAGACAATCTCTGAAACAATATCCCAGAGAGGAGACACGGACAAGACGAGCATCCAACTGTCCTGTGGATTGCCTGGTAAATTTGTGGCCACAGAGAAAGGAGGGGAGCCCCAGTGGACCTGTTTGGCTCTGAGGTGAGCAGATACCAACTAGAACATTATACATATATATACATGCACATTTATTAATTCACATGTCCTCCAATTTGTCACTTTCCAAATATTTCACTTTTACTCTTTATCAGATATCTCCACCTTTCTAGTTTTAACTGGAGCACACATTGATTTGGGAATCTCAAACTTTATTATAATACCTAGATGACTTCTATTAACTTATTAAGATTACTTAAAAGTGAAGATAATGAAAGAATGATGCATGAAAAATAGCCCCAAATTTTGATAGTCAATTGATTTCACCAAAGTTTTCTTAGCTAACATTACTTGAAATAAGCTATTTCAATAAATAAATGAATAGCCATGTGAAATGTGTGAGTTAAATAACTCAGATTGCAACACAGGACAGAACAAAACCCACAATGTGAGCTTGAATCAGGAACCCAAGGCCATACTGCCATCTTGTGGCAACACCTTAATTTTAAGTTTTTTAAAAATTTGATTTTAGCAACTAAGAATCTACGTTTTTTGTTTTTGTTTTCTGGTGGTACTTGGGATTGAACTCAAGGGCATTCTACCTGACAACTATGTCCCTAGCCCTTTTTTACTTACTTTTTTTTGTTTTGAAACAGGGTTACCAAGTTGCTGAGAGTCTCACTAAGTTGCTGAGGCTGTCTTCGAACCTGCAATCCTCCCATCTCAGTCTCCCAAGTACTGGGATTACAGGCATATGTCACCATGCCTGGCTTTAAGTATTTTTTAATGTATACAGTGATAATGTGCAACTATAAAATTGTTGACTGTACAAAATATCATTTAAACATATAGGTATATCATATTGCATATACATTCTAGACATGCGTATAAATATTCATATAAATATATATATATATATAATCACAAATATCTGTTTCTTTTAGGGTATGGGTCTCCTCAAAGAATACTTCCACATTCATTTTTTACATGCTGCTGTTCTTTTTAAAATTCTTCTATGATTCGAAGTACACCAGCATTAGCATTCACAGTAAAGCTTCTCATCTTCTGTGCCCAAGATAATTTATTTTAACAAATGGAACGCTAAGTGTTTTTAATGCATCAAATTATAAATTGTAACTATAAAATTAAGTGTACATTATTTAAACATATAGATACATCATATAGCATGTACATTATAGACATGTGTGCATACATTTTCATATATATATATATATATATATATTACATATATTCACAAATATCTGTTTCTAAGTCTGTATTGTATTTGGGGTTTCCCCTAATATTCTAACCCAAGTTATTCATTTCTCAGCACTACCAGGTATTTTGTTTACTCTTTCTAATACTGTTTGATATTTTGTACTAGCAACACTTGAATTTGCTTTCTTTTATATTTTTTGTCATTTTATTTTTCCATCTCATATTGTTGCCATCTTAATTTATCCTAACTTCTTTCAGAAAGTATTTTTTTTTTTGCCAATTACGTGCACTTGTTCTCTAAATGTTTGTCTTTCTTTTAAGGTAAATCATCTACAAAACTATGTGCTACACGGGTCTTCTAGTATATTATAAAATGTTTATACGTTCCTCTTTTGGATGTTATCTTCAATTCATTCAGCTTTTATTATTCTTCATTTTAGTAACAGTTTTAACTGAGCTCATGTACCACCCAGCCAGAGAATACATTGCCTAGGTTCCCCATCAGCTAGATGTGCTCATATAACTAAGTGCACCTTCGGGGCAGGTAAACAAAGTAGAGTTGATGTGGATGGCTTCCCCGATTTTTTTTAAAGATAGGATGCTTGCTTTGGATTCTTCTTTCCTTACTCCATGAGCTGGAACATGTCAGCAATTGAATCAATCTTTCTATTTCTAGAGATGGAAGTCCAGTGCAGATGGTAAGATCCATGGTTGCTATACTGGGTTCTCAGATGAGTTCAAGAGGTGTCTACTTACCCATAATCATCCTGGACAGGAGAAAGAAAAAAATTCCACTTTTTTAAAATGATGTTTTTAAGTCATTTTCTTAAATGACTTATCACTTCTCAGTCTTATCACTATAGACATTTTAGATTGGATAATTCTTCGTTGTGTGAGGCTGCCCTGGGCACTATAGGGTGTTTAGTAGAATCCTAGGCACAACTGCTTGATGCCAATCGCATCCTTTGGAGGTGACAAGCACAATGTCTCCTGTGCTTGACAAACGTCCTCTATGGGACACATTCGCCTCTGCTGGTGAACCACTAGTTTATAGACTAATGTAGATATTACTCCCTGTAGTGGATGCTGCCTTAATAAAGCCCCCAAAAGATGACTTTCACTTAAGGATCAGGTGGGGGAAAAGTAAGAGACATAAAAGGCTGGAAGCTGGTCATCATTCAGTTTTCTGCTGTTCCTCGTGGTATCGTAGTAAGCACCACATATTCCTAAAAAGACTAAAGCCGCAAAGAAAGTGTTTAGAAAAAGGCAAATACTGCTATATCTGGTTGTTGTTTGCTTTGTTTTTTTTTTAGAAGTTATTACAACCAAAAACAAAAAACCGAAACAAGAACAACAACAACAAAACACTGATCTGTTGGAATCGGAACTGTAGGCGATAGAGCCTTTTAATTGGGTGATACATAAAAACATTCTTGGTTTCCTAGAACTGCCCCAGAAAGAAGCTGAGCAATATGTGCAGTGGCCCACCGTGGCCCATTCCTCCAACATGGGCTTCAGAAAGTGCCATGTAAGTTAGATGCAATTGTAATGAACCAATGGCTTTTGTAGGTGAATATTTTTATTGTAGTTATTTTGCTTCTTTTCCACCAGTGTATATATGAAAGGGAGTTGGGGAGGCATGGGAACTATAACTATGCTTTTTAGTTTGCCACTATTGAGTTCTCCTCTGTCTCACCATGAAAGGATTGTGCATCCTCCAGAGATATACAAAATAGAATAGGACTCAGTAACTGGAGAAGACACTAGGTTCTATCTCATGGAGAAAAGGATGTCTTCTATTCTTGTACATGGATACTTGGATAGCCAGAGTAGCAGACTGTCAGAAACTATAAATTTTCCCTCAATATTTATTCCTCTTTAGTTGCTTTTAATAACAAATTTTATTGATTTTAATTGGGTAAATGTATCTGGCTAGAGAGAATATATTCTCAAACTTCCCTTTAAAATAGGCTTTATCTCACCACTACTGGTCAGTTGAATAAGTAAAAATAAATTTTGAACTTTTGGAGTCATGTGTTCAAAAGAAAAATTGATTGCTTTTTTTTTTATTCATGCATTGGTTTATCTTTGCAGGCAGTCAAGCTAGCAGCAAAATCTCACAGACACCTCAGACAGTATTGAGCCCACTATGGAAAGCAGCAGATTGTTTCACTAGTTTGGTTTGCTACATAATCTCATGGAGAAGGTGTGTACACATATATCTGTGTTAGAGAGGGACCTACAAATTAAACTCAGCATATAAATAAGGCAGTAATTGTTTTAATAAAAGATAATAAGCCAGTAAATACTAAAACCAGGGTTTTGAGATAAATAAAATGTGTACATCTAGTTTAGCTTGGAAAAATAGAGCCATCACAACCTATATGAGAAAATGGAAAAATACTACAATAATAAGTATAGAAGAAACAAAAGTACTTTTGTACTTTTGTAGGTATTTTGCCCTAGGATTTTTTTTTTTTTTTGCAGTACTGGGGATTGAACCCAGGGACATTCTACCTCCAAGCTACACCCCCAGCCCTATTTTTTATTATTTATTTTGAAACAGGGTCTCACTAAGTTGCAGAGGGCCTCACTAAGTAGCTGAGGCTGGCCACGAACCCAGATCCTCCGGTCTCAGCCTCCCAAGTACTGGCATTACAAGCGTGCGCCACCACGCCTGGTTTTGCCCTAGGATTTTATGTGATATAGCAATATACCTTGATCTTGTTTCAACTGTTGAGATTTTGGTCTTCTTTTTTTACTTGTTTTTAAGGATATACCTTAACTCCAAACTCTCCCCTGGAATTATTATGGCATTAATAATGTTCCCCTTAAAATTTGTTGGTTTCAGGTGTAATAAGATTAATACTTGAAGCACAATTATTTGGGGCACAGAATATATAAAGTTGACCTAGGGTGATAAAGCATGTGAATGACACTAGAGGTGGAGTTACTGTGCATTGTGGCAATTGGTTGACAGCATTGTCCTATACCAGACTTTTATCTATTAAACTAAGCAATGAAATTTCCAATGAGTACTTTTGTTTCTTCTATACTTATTATTGTAGTATTTTTCTATTTTCTCATATAGGTTGTGATGGCTCTATTTTTCCAAGCTAAACTAGATGTACACATTTTATTTATCTCAAAACCCTAGTTTTAATATTTACTGGTTTATTATCTTTTATTAAATGACATCTGGTTTAAAAATAAAACAATTACTGCTTTATTTATATGCTGAGTTTAATTTGTAGGTCCCTTTCTAACACAGATATATGTGTACACACCTTGGTGAACCCACATGCACATAGAAATGATAAATATTTTGAGTTTAATTCCTGTCCTTTTATTAATATATTAAGTTTAATAAGCATTTCTTATGGTTCTTTTTATTACCTAAAAAGAATTTTTTTCTCAGCAGAGTTCTAATGATACCTGAGTTCTTATAGGTGATTATTTTTCTCAGCTCGTTTGCGCTCTTTTGTTTAATAGTTTTTCAACCCTTCCTTCATCCATTCCTAATAATGTGGATTTTGATATCTTTTCCTGTTTCAGACAGAGATAAATTGAAAGACCAGACTAAAATAACAGGAGCCATTCGGTGATGCACCTCACTTTAATAGGCAACTTGGGAATGCAGCCTCCCTAGGAAGTGTATGGTGACGTTCACATGGGATCTTAGGAGACATGCCATTGCACGATGGAACATGACAGGATGCTGACGTTAGGAGTTCCTGATGACCCACAGCCTGCTCCTGTCACGTTGCTGAGGGCCTCTACCCCGGGGAGGACTTTGCCTTCCAGCAGCTCTAGACTGGCGCCCCCTCCAGTGCTCACGTGGCTGACTTTGTCCTCCGTGTTCCACTTGGCGCAGCACGTAGCCGTGTCGCCACCCCCTATGATGGTCGTGCAGCCCTTGGAGGTGGCGCACACGATGGCGTCCATGAGGGCTTTGGTGCCCTGGGCAAAGGCGTCCCATTCAAACACCCCCACGGGCCCGTTCCAGACAATGAGCTTGGCCCCGGCCACGACCTGCGCGAACTTCTTGGTGCTCTCGGGACCACAGTCCAAGCCCAGCCAGCCCGCCGGGATGCCCGACTGCACCGTGGCTCGGCCCGTGGCCGCGTTCTCGTCGAACTTGTCGGCGGTGACGAAGTCCACGGGAAAGGTGATGGCCACCCCGTTCTTCTCCGCTTTGGCCATGATGTCCTTGACGATCTTGGCCCCCTCTTCGTCAAAGAGGGAAGCCCCGATGTCCATGTTGTGCAGCACCTTGAGGAAGGTGTAGGCCATTGCACCGCCGATGATCATCTGGTTGACCTTGTCCAGCATGTTCTTGATGAGCTGGATCTTGTCTGCTACTTTGGCTCCTCCGAGGATGGCCAGGAAGGGCCTCTCGGGCTTCTCCAAGGCTTTGGCGAAGTACTCCAGCTCCTTCTTCATCAGGAAGCCCGCGGCCCGCAGGGGCAGGTTCACGCCCACCATGGAGCTGTGCGCCCGGTGCGCGGTGCCGAACGCGTCGTTGACGTAGATGTCGCCCAGCTTGGACAGGGACGCCCGGAAGGCCGCCACCTGGTCCGGCTCGGCCTGCAGCTTCTTCCCAGAAGGGTCCTGGCCCTTGCCTTCCTCCTCCACGTGGAAGCGCAGGTTTTCCAGCAGGATGACGGAGCAGGGCGCGGGGCAGGCGCAGGCCTTCTCCACCTCGGGGCCCACGCAGTCCGGCAGGAACAGCACGTCCCGGCACAGCAGGGCCTTGAGCTCGGCGGCCACGGGCGCCAGGGAGTACTTGTCGGGCATGGGCACGCCGTCGGGCCGGCCCAGGTGGCTCATGAGCACCACCGACCTGGCTCCGCGGTCCAGGCAGTACTGGATGCTGGGGAGGGCCGCCTTGATCCTCTGGTTGTTTGTGATCTGGTTCTTCTTCATCGGAACGTTGAAGTCCACTCTCATGACCACCCGCTTCCCTCTGACGTCCACTTGATCCAAAGTCAGCTTCTTGGACAGAGACATCTTGACGACGTGCAGGCGTGGGCTGCCCTAGACCCCAAAGTTGGAGCTGCACTTCCCCGGGCGGGAGGCTGGCTGGCGGTGATGTTAACGCCCTTCCCGTGCCCGCCCCTTCCTTCCGCGCCGAGTCTCCAGTGGCCATCGTTAGACTGCGCAAGGAAATCCAGCCCTGCCATTGGTCCAGCGTCCTGTCAATCTACATTGGCGCCTTGGCAGGTACAGATTGAACTTGGTAGGGCAGAAGGGTAGCAGAGAGATAGTGTTACATGGTTTGGGGCCAGGGTTGGGGGAATCAAGAAACACCTAAACTCCCACATCCCTTGTGACAGTTGCTCTTATTTTTAATAAACAAAACAAGATAAATAATAACGTTCCAATGTCTCCCAAAGCTTTTATAACCTTCCCTCAGGTAAAATCTTAATTATATTGTGTGAAAACCTCTGTAGTAACAAGTGTAGAGAAAATTTCAATCAGTGTTTCCATGAAATCTTGTTTGATCGAGGCAGGAAAGTAATGTTCTGTTCCTTTCTTGTCTTGATTAATATTTCTGTTAAGGGCATGGCTTGTTAGAATTAAGATATATTCTAAGGTGGGGTAGGGGTGATGCCATGTTTACATTTCTGTGGTTTTCCACTCTCAGATATTGTGAAAGAATGCTTGGTGGCTTTTGTAGGAGAATCTCATAACATTAAGCAAAGAGAGTAAGAATAAAAACCACTCAAAGTGATGTCGTTTCTTTCAAGCCACAAAGTTATGATGAGGTTCCTTATCTTTTCTCTCCTCTTGCTTTGCTCACAGACTGTTTAACAGAGAAATTAAGCTGAATAGAGGAAGGATTTTTTTGAGGATGAAAATTTCCATTAGGGATGAAATGTGTGAGAGGTTTTTCTTTGCAAAAAGAAAATATATATGCTTATTTGGTTTATTTATTTTTATGTGCTTTTATTGGTGCATTATAGTCTCACATCACAATGAACATCAAGTTGACAGTAACACACATGCACGCAGCACTTGGTGCCCCCGTTCCCTCCCCCAATACAGAGTGCTGAGATTGACGTTCGTATATTCTCATATGTATATATGGTCGATGGTAGAAATTCCATTAATGAACTTCATTCTTTCCCTTCCCCTTCCTCTTCCCTTAGATCAGGTCCCTGACTCCGCTGAGGCTTCTCCACTATTATCTGGAGTCCCTTGTGTGTCCCCACTACTCCCTAGCTTGAGCATATTAGAGAAAACATATGGCCCTTCTCTTTCTGTGATTGGCTGATCTCACTTAACATAATGTTCTCCAGGACCTTCCATTTTCTTGTAAATGATATTATTTTGTTCTTCTTTATTGCTGAGTAGAATTCCATTGTGTGTAGTTCCCATAATTTTGTGATCCATTGGTCTGTTGACGGACACCTAGGTTTTTTTCATAATTTGGCTATTGTGAATTGTGCTGCTATGAACATAGGTATGCATATATTACTGTAGTTTTCTGGTTTCAATCCCTTTGGAATGATACCCAATAGTGGTATAGCCGGATCATTCCCAGTTTTCTGGATCCATTTCCAGTTTTCTGAGGAATCTCCACACTGATCTCCATAGTGGTTGAACTACTTTTCACTCCCACCAACAGTGCAGAAGAATTCCCATTTCCCCACATCCTTGCCAACATTTGTTGTTGTTTGACTTCTTAATGATTGCCATTCTGATTGGGGTTAGATGAAATCTCAGAGTGGTTTTGATTTGTATCTCCCTGATTGCTAATGATGTTGAACATTTTTTCATGTATCTATTGGCCATTTGTGTCTCTTCTTTCATGACGTGTCTGTTCAATTCGGTTGCCCATTTCTTAATAGGGTTATTTGGTTTTTTAGTGTAAAGTCTTTTAAGTTCTTTGTTTATCCTAGATATTAGTCCTCTGTCGGGGGGATAGCTACCAAACATCTCCTCCCATTCCATAGGCTTTCTCTTTAGACTCTTGATAGTTTCCTTTGATGTGCAGAAACTTTTTAGTTTAATGCTATCCCACTTATTAATTCTTGTTTTAGTTTCCTGGGCTTTTGGGGTCCTGTTGGGTAAGTTTCTACCTGTGCCTTTATGTTGGACTGTTGAACCTATGCCCTCTTCTAGTAATTTCACAGTCTCTGATCTAACTTCCAGGTCTTTGATCCATCTCGAGTTGACTCTTGTGTAAGGTGAGAGGTAAAGATTTAGTTCCATTTTTCTACACATAGATAACCAGTTTTCCCAACACCATTTGTTAAAGCATTTGTCTGGCACCTTTGTTGAAAATCAATTGGCTGTAAGTTTGTGGAGTTGTTTCTGTATCTTCTATTCTATACCATTGGTCTATGTGTCTGTTTTTGTGGCAATACCATGCTGAATTTATTACTATAGCTCTGTAGTATAGTTTGAAGTCAGGAATTGTGATGCCTCCTGTATGGTTCTTATTGCTGAGAATTGCTTTGGCTATTCTGGGTCTTTTTCCATATGAAATTTAGGACTGATTTTTCTAGGTCTGTGAAAAATGATAATGGTATTTTGATATTTATTCTGCTTACCCAAGAGTAGGGGAGATCTTCCCATCTTCTAAGATCTTTTTCAATTTCTTTCTTCAGTGTTTTATAATTTTCTTTGAAGAGGTCTTTCACCTCTTTGGTTAAGTTTATTCCATATATTTGATTGGTTTTGAAATTATTGTGAATAGAATTATTTTCTGGATTTCTTTTTCAATGGGTTCATGTTTGGCATATATGAAAGCAATTGATTTTTTTAAAGTTGATTTTGTATCCCACTACTTTGCTGAATTTGTTAATCAGCTCTAGTAGCCTTTTGGTTGAGTTTTTTGGGTCTTCTAACTATAGGATCATGTCATCTGCAAATAAAGATAATTTTAATTCTTCTTTTCCTATTTGAATTCCTTTGATATCCTTCTCTTGTCTTATTGCCCTGGCAAGAGTCTCGAGGACTATATTGAAAAGAAGTGGTGATAGTGGACATCCTTGTCTTGTGCCTGATTTTAAGGGAAATTCCCACAGTTTTTCCTCACTCAATATGATGTTGGCTTTGGGTTTATAATACATTGACTTAATGATGTTGAGGTACATTCCTTCTATTCTGATTTTCTGTGGAGTTTTTAACATGAATGGGTGTTGGATATTGTCAAATGCCTTTTCAGCATTTATTGAAATGATCATGTGATTCTTGTTTTTAGTTCAGTTTATGTGGTGAATTACATGTATTGTTTTGCATATGTTGAACCAGCCTTGCTTTTCTGTGATGAGACCAACTTGGTCATGGTGTATAATTTTCTTGATATGATTTTGAATGTGCATGGCTAGTATTTTGTTTAGAATTTTTGCATCTATATTCATCATTGATATTAGTTTATAATTTTCTATTCTTGAGGTATCTTTATTTGGCTTTGGTATTAATGTGATGCTGGGCTCGTAGAAGGAATTTGGAAGAATTCCATCTCTTTCGATTTCATGGAATAACTTGTAAAGTATTGGGTTTAGTTCTTCTATAAAAGTTTTGTAGAATTCAGCTGGAAAACTATCTGGACCTGGGCTTGTCTTTGATGGCAGACTTTTTATTGCTGTTTCTATCTCTGTGCTTGCTATTGGTTGGTTCAGGTTTTCTATGTCCTCTTGGTTCAATTTAGGTATGTTGTATGTGTCTAGAAATCTGTCGATTTCTTCCATGTTTTCCAGTTTATTAGAATATAAGTTTTCAAAGTAGTTTCTGATGATCTTCTGGATTTCTCCACTATCTGTGCTGATGTTTCCTTTTTCATTTCTGATTTTAGTAATTTGGGTTGATTCTCTCCTTCTTTTGGTTAAGTTAGCTAGTGGTTTGTTAATCTTGTTAATCTTTTCAAAGAACCAATTTCTTGTTTTGTTGATCCTTTATATTTTTTTATTCTCTATTTCATTGATTTCTGCTCTGATTTTAATTATCTTCTGCCTTCTACTGGCTTTGGGATTAGACTGTTCTTGTTCCTCTAGGTCCTTGAGGTGTGTCATGAACTCTTTTAAGTTTTTGCTTGTCTTGGAATGTTTTTGTTTCTCCATTGATTTTTGAATGATAACTTTGCTGGATATATGTCTTGGTTGGAAGTTGTTTTCTTCCAGAGTCCGGAGTACTTCATACCAATCTCTCCGGGCATTCCTGACTTGGGTTGAGAAGTCTGGAGTGATTTTGATTGTTTTGCCCCTGTATTTTTTTGCTCTTTCTGCTTTTAAGATTCTTTCTTTGCCCTCTATGTTAGTCATTTTGATTATTACGTGGTGTGGGGAGGTCCTTCTTTGGTCCTGTCTTGACGGTGTTCTATATGTCTCCTGTATGTGAATGTTCAAGTCTTTTTCTATGTTTGGAAAATTCTCTGAAATTATTTCTCTGAAGAGGTTTCTGAAACCCCTGGTCTGTGCTTCTAAACTGTCTTCAATGCCTTTTGTTCTTAGATTAGGACATCTTGTATTGTCCTGTATTTCTTGGATGTTTAGAGTGTGTTGTAATATCCTCTATATATCCTTGACTGTATTTTCAGTTTTGAATGAACTATCTTCCAGGAGTGATATCCTGTTTTCCATGTGGTCAAGCCTGCCAGAGTTGGTGTCTATTGAGGTCTTCAATTCATTTATTGACTCCTTCAGTTTGTTCAAAGTTTCTTTCTGGTTCTTTCTTAGAGCCTCAATTTCCTCCTTCATCTCCTGTATGCTTTCTTTGAGGCTTTTCATCATTCTGAAGATCAGAATTCGAAATTCTCCATCTTGCATTTCCTGCAGATCAGTATAACTAATCTCACTTGTTCATGCATTGTGAGAGTTTCTTGTTTCCTCGTTGTTCCTCATTCTTGTATTTTCAGTGTTCTCAATTTTGTGTTTTTGTTTTCTTGGCATGTTCTTTCTTTGCTGGGCTATCTGTTTGGGCAAACTCACAATCTGCCGCTGGGACAATCTGCCACTGGGACAACTCCATGCTGGGAGACCAATTAATGGTAGGCCACTGAGTGCTCGGCCTTTGAGATGGCGTAGGGAGCTGTGGAGTTTGGTCTTTGGGACACTGGGGCATCCGGGAGCTCGGGCACAAAGGAGCTCGGCCTGTGGAGCACCAGTTAGCTCAGGCGTGGTGTAGTTTGGCCTCTGGGATGCTGGGTTACCGGGGATCTTGGCCTTGGGGTCAGCGTGAGCTCAGTGGGGGATGCCAGGGACACTGGGGAGCTCGGTCTCGGGGGTCACCAAGAAGCTTGGTCTGGGGGGCGCTGGGGAGCTTGGTCTGGGGGTGTGTCATGGGGCTCAGTCTCGGGGGATGCTGGGGATGCCCGGGAGTTCGGTCTTGGAGAGCCAGGGAGCTCGGTCTTGGTGGGTGCTGCGGGGTTCAGTCTCGGGGGGACGCTGGGGAACTTGGCCTGGGGGGGGTGCCGCGGGGTTTGGTCTCAGGGGACGCGGGGGAGCTCGGTCTCGGGGAGTGCCGGGGAACTCGGTCCCTTGTGATTTGGTTTATTAATGAAAAGTGTCTTTGCATTTTTTTGTTCAACTTTTTCTGAGTTGAATGATTTCGATGTATAGCGTGATGGCTTTGATAGAAATATGCTTGATGTACCACTATCAGGATGATACAATAAAAAAGACAATAGCAAATCTTGATAAAATTGTGGACAAATTGGTGTCCTTATATATTGCTGGTAAGAAGGTGAAATAGTGCACCCAGTTTAGGAAACAGTTTGTCCATCCTCAAATTGTTAGTCATGGAGTAACCATATTACCCAGCAATTTCCCTGGTAGGTATTTACTGTAATGATATCACTACACTCTTATTATAAAATTTATAAAACTTAAACATCTGAGAATAAGAATTACTAATGAAATACTCATAGCAATGGAGGCGTCTATTTATTATTGTTGTGAATGATGTATGCTGCATTTACCTTGGGAAACAGGTTGGCAGTTTCTTATAAACTTAAGTCTACCATTGGAGTTGTCAGTACTATTCCTAGGTATTTATCCACATACATAAAACACCTATTTTCCTGAAAAATTCTGTGCACATATTTTTAAAGTAGCTTTATTAATAATTACAAAAATTGGACATTCTTCAGTTGATGAATAGATAAACTGTAATACTCCCATATAATTGAATATTTTAAAATAAAAAAGAATGAACTGTTAACACAAATATCCTCGATGAAACTTAAATGTTATTTTGCTGACTAAAAGGAGCCACACATAAAAATATGGAGATATTTTGTGATTCCATTAGACATTAGAGAAGAGACAAAAATATAGGAGTAGAAACCCTATTAGTGATTCCTAGGTTCTGGAGGAAGAAAGATTGATCACCTATCATGGGGATGCATAGGGAGATTTTTAGTATGATAGAAATTTTCTGTGTGTTGCTGGATTGGTGGATCCAAGACCCTACATACTTGTCAGAAACCATAGAATTGTACATTATAGAGATTAATCTTTAGTGGATGTAATTGAAAAATAAACCAAATGTTGCAGAATATCAGTATGGAATGCAGACTGAAAATGAGCTAATTATATCATGACACATAACAAATCTCACTGTAGGTGATATGGGGGAAAGAAGATGATCTTAGTAGCTTTTGAAAAAAGGTTTTCAACTTGTAAGGCTAAAGACAAAAATGACTATTCAAAGATATGATACTCAAGTAAGTTTACTTTCTTAAAATGACAGTTTTGTCCTTAAATTATTTTGTATGTTAGAAGTCCAGCTCGGCTTGGCTGGTTTCTCTACTTTTGTTGTTATTTTGTGGTAGTGGGGATTGAACCCAGGGGCATTCTACCTCTGAGCTACACCCCCGTCCTTATTTTATTTTTTATTTCGAATCAAGGTCTCTCTAAGTTACCTCACTCTGGTTTCAAGCCTGCGATCCTCCTGTCTCAGCCTTGCAAGGCATGCGCTGCTGCTCCCAGTTGCTCTGTGTTTTAAATGACTCAAAGTATTGGTGGGTGGGGTTTCATTAGGAGGCTCTACAAAGAATTTGCTTGGAAGCTGATTTTGGCTTTGGTCACCTGAATCTAGTTTCTTAAGGTGAGAGGCTACTGTTTGTCTTCTGTTTGTTAACAAGTATCTATAATCCTATCAGGTTCCAGCTCCTGGCTGCTTCTATCTCAGCAATGGGGAAATGAAAACTTCTTAGGTTTGGAATGCCTTTGACCTTTGCTTTTGTTGCATCTGTCTTCTGTTTTCAGCCAGAGACCATTCTCTCCTTTATCTCATTTGATTACATTCAGCCCAACTGAATAATACAGGATGAAGTCCCCATTTAAAATTCTCTAACTTCATTATATCTACAAAATCCCTTTGCCATGTCCCAAAATGTATTCACAAGTTCTGGTGAATAGGGAATGGGTATCTTTGTTGGGGCATTATTCTGCCTTCCAAAATATGATTTGTATTCATATAAATACTTCTCAACTGTGTCTATAGGAAAGCAGTGAAATTCTTGTTATAAAAAATATTACCTATGCCCACACTTTTGTTTCCAAATAATACTCTCCCATAAAAGGAAACAGGGCACTTGTATAAATGGCTGATTTGAAGACTAGAAACAGGAAAATAAAAGATGAGTAGAATATTTTATAGTGCCTGAAAATAAAGAAGTAAAGTTGTCACAACTTGAGCAAAACAAACAGTATTGGGTCATTGCCCAAGTTGTAAAATAAATACTCATGCATCCATACATATACAAATTAATAAATGAACAAGTTGGGGAGAAAGGAAAAATCTTCTTTGTAAAATAATTCCAAATAATATGTGTAGATACTGTCCCCTCACATAGGTATAGCTTAATTAATCTACTCCTTTAATGCAGAATGGACATTATAATGTGAATCCAAAGAATAGAATATGGAAAGAGAAATCACAGTGACTTGGCAGTGGAGAAACTTGGTACACCATAACTGAATGATCAAGGTCAACGTCACTAGTGGTAAGTCTTGTAACTATCACAATAGCCTTGTTATCAGGTAACAAGCACTGTACTTTACCTCTGTGATAGTCTTTCTTAAACCCACAATCCCAGTCTACTCACAAGAAAGCATGAGACAAACCAATGTGGTGACATCTTATAAAATGCTTGGCCAGTAGTCTTCAAAAATGTCAAGATTATGAAAATTTAGAAAATATAGAGAAGCTGTCACAGATCAGAGGAGACTAAGAAGATGTGATAACTAAGTTCAATATGGCATGCCGAATGTGAATTATGGAACCCAAATAAGTTCATTAGTAGAAAAACTGATGAAATACAAAATACGATTTGGGAGCCAGGTATGATGGCATATGCCTGTAATCCCAGACAGGAGGATTGCAGGTTCGAAGCCAGCTTCACCAACTTAGTAAGGGTGTCAGCAACTTGGTGAAACCCTGTTTCTAAATAAAAAATAAAATAGGGCTGAGGGTGTAGCTTGGATGTAGAATGCCCCTGGGTTCAATCCTCAGTACCAAAAAAAAAAAATCCAACAAAATACAATTTGGAGTTTAGTTAATAATAATGTACCAATGTTAGCTTCTTAGTTTTGATACATGTAGCATAGTTATGTAAGATATTGCTATTAGGTGAAAATAGGTGAAGGATAAATGGAAACACTTTGTATTATCTAAAGTAAACCCCAAATTATTCCAAAATAAAGGTTAATATAAGCAATCAATTTTATGTACCATAGTTTCACTAACCATTAGACATTTATCAGTAATTTTAATAAAGAGGTAATTATAAAGTATTATAATGAAATTACAAAGCATGTGTGAAAGAATCTAATGAATATCTAAATGATTGGAGATATTCTTCATGTTTATTGATTGGAAGATTCAATGTTGCTATGATGTCAGTTCTTTCCAAATTGATGTATTGATTCAACATGACCTATAGATTCAAGATAAGGCCAAACATAAGTCCATAAATTTTCTTCATGTTAAAACTAATACATTCATTCTAAAAAAATATGTAGAAATACAAAGGGCCTAGAATAGTTGAAGTTATATTTGAAAAGAAGAACAGATTTGGAATTCTTACACTTATTGATTTCAAGAATTTTGGCAGGAAAGGTGGTGCACACCTGTAATCCCAGTACTTGAGAAGCTGAGACAGGAGGATTGTAGGTTTGAGACCCGCTTCAGCAACTTAGTGAGACTCTCAGGAACCTAGAGAGGCCCTATTTTAAAAAACAAACAAAAAAGACCTGGGGGTATAGCTCAGAGGTAGAATGCCTCTTTGTTTAATACCCAGTATGATGAAGAAAGAAAGAAAGAAAGAAAGAAAGAAAGAAAGAAAGAAAGAAAGAAAGGAAGGAAGGAAGAAAGAAAGAAAGAAAGGAAGAAAGAGAAAGAAAGAAAAAAGAAAAAAGAACTTCAAAGTGTTTCAAACAGCATACTCACTGCTGTAATCCAAAACAACTGATCACACAACTTAGAGGAAGAAAGATTTAAAGACTTATTTCCTCATAGTTCTGGAAATTTTAGAGGTTCAGTCCATGTTAGGCCAGGTCTGCAGAGCTCGGGGCACAGTGATGGGAAGCAGAGAGAGGGAGAAAGTCATGCTCTCAAGTCATGAAGGCTGGAAGCAAGAGAGCGAGCAAGGGGAGTCAAAGACATAAGCATAGTCCCTGAGGTCACATCCTCATGGACCCACTTCTGCCAGCCACACCCCACCTTCCTAGGTTACCTCACAAATAAATCCATTCACAATGGATTTATCCACTTATGAGATTACAACCCTCATGACTTAATTATATCAATTCTGAACACTAATACATGCCCCCCTTCAGGGGACATTCTGTATCTAACCATAACACAAAGCTAAAGTAATCTACATAGTATGACACTATATAAATTGCAACCCATGGAATAGAATGGGGATCCAGGAAGAGAGACTCACTCCAAGATCATCTGATATTCTAAAATCACACACACACACACACACACACACACACACACACACACACACACATATACGCTAAAAACAACTCTAAACAAACAAAAAACCCAGTGGGGAGAGGTTGTGTTGTTGTAGAGACTTTTTGTTGTGCTCATTCTCTCTTCCTTGTTCCCTGTTGGGATTATACCAGTGAGTGTCCTCAGGATGGACTTACTTGGAATAGCATTTGGAAGGGATGTATCTTGAGGGGATGAGTGCTGGGCAGTCTCAGAAATCTTGGTCTCAGAATTCAGCAAAATAAACTGTTATGCAAGAAGAAAAACAAAAGAAGAGAGAGAGAAAGAGAGAAAGAGAGAATGAAGAAGAAAGAAACTAGCCCCAGAAATCTGAAAGCAGTGTCTCAGGGCCTGGTTTTAAGCATCTCTCTCTTTAATTGTGCCAACTGTAGAGTAATGGAAGGACTATGCTTTAGCCAGGCTTGGTGAAGAGTCAAGGACAACAGTTGTGCTCTGGCCTCTCAGGCTCCATCTCCCAGCTGACGATCTGGGAAAGAAGCTATTGAAGTAGATGAACTGCAATATTTCCCTAGGAGAGCAGGAATGCAAAGCAGGAATCCATGCACTGCAGCATGGGAATTTTTCTTAATTTATATGTTTGTCCAATTTTAACACAAGGACAAAAATGAAGTTAGTGCTTGAGGTTCGACTCTCTCTGAAAACATTAATAACAAAGGCAATAAAGTTATTCATAAAGAGGATTCAAAATATCTGAGTGGCTCCAGCATTTTGAGAGAAAACCAACAGATAGCATAGTATGCTTAAGGAAGCCAATTTAATAGGAATGCAACCTAAAAATTCAAATAAATAGAAAATAACCTTACAGGAATGAATATATATATATATATATATATATATATATATTCATATATAAAAGAAGTAGGCTTAATAAAACCTCACTTTTAACTAATTTTTAAATATAAACATCTTTATAACACATGCAATATTCTTTTCATAAGCTTCATCCTCCAGAAACACTCTGCAATGTACTCAAGCCTTCTGTGACTTGCTTTTAACCTTCTGATTTTACCCTAGTCTTTCCTTTTCCATTTGGGACAATCTTAGCATAAACTTTATCATACAAAATCCTTTTTTATCCCTAAAATATTCTCTTTTCTTTTTATTCTTTATTATTATTATTATTTTTTTTTTGCGGTACCGGGGATTGAACCCAGGTGCGTTCTACCTCCGCGCTACACCCCCGGCCCTATTTTTTTATGCTTTATTTTGAAACCAGGTCTCACGAAGTTGCGGAGGGCCTCACTAGGTAGAGAGAGAGAGACAGGGAGAAAGAGAGAGAGAGAGAGCTGAGGCTGGCCGCGAACCCGGATCCTCCGATCTCCGCCTCCCAAAGTACTGGGATTACAAGCGTGCGCCACCACGCTCGACTTCTTTTTATTCTTTCTTACCCAAAACTTCTCATACTCATGTACCTTCTTTACATCTCTCTCTCATTCCTACATACTGGTTCCTTCCTACCTTAATTCATTTCTTGACTTTACATTTTGAAACAATTTTATAAACTTTTTAACAAAATAAGAAACAAAATGTTCTATCCAAGTTTTACAGTGGCCTGGACTTTAAAGAGTTGCAGATTTTCTTTCCAGATGTTTACATTTTAGCTAGGACTGACTGAAATAACAAACCTCCAAGCAACCTAGAACAGCAAAATTGTCTTATTACAAGCAGGACAGCAAAAGATAGAAAAAGAGCAACTTAGGGTTTTTCTTTTTCTTTTTTGGGCTTTTCTGGAGGGATGAAATGGCCGTAATTACAAAAGGGGCGTAATTACAAAATGGTCGTAATTACAAAAGGGGCGTAATTTTTAACAGGACTAAGGGTAAGGCTTGAACCCAAGTTAGCTTGGTTTCCTGACATTGTATTTCTTCCCAACAGTGGAGCTGGGGTCTCTGGTATGACTAAGAAGGAATGAGAGAAATGGAGGTCACCTCAGAAGCAGGCTAAGTCTTGAGCAAAGAATTGTTCAAGGGGCCGGCACGATATGCCCTGAACGGTCACTTTACGAGAGCACCTTGGACCAGGGGAAAAAGACAGCGTGGAGAATTTGGCACCCATGTCCACGATAAATAGAAAAGACTGTGATCCCAACTTTAGGGTTGCCTAAAGCTCTCCAGTTCTGACCCAGTGATGGGAGCCTGGAAA
Organism: Glis glis; assembly: GCA_004027185.1. Lineage (NCBI taxonomy): Eukaryota > Metazoa > Chordata > Mammalia > Rodentia > Gliridae > Glis > Glis glis. The sequence goes on from PVJS01020264.1 coordinate 26,336, forward strand.
GGGGGCCCAGGGACCCATCAATGGGGACCCCTCTGGATTTGGGGGCATTTGGACCTCCAGTGGTCCCCCTTACCCCATGGGCAGGTTTTTGAGAGGTGTTTGTGGCCTCCTTGATGAGGATATTCGCTCTTAAAATGCCCCGGCTTCCCACACCTAAAGCAGACCTGAGCCTGGGCTCCCGTGGGAGTGGTGCCCTGCGCATGGCAGTCAGAATTCTTCCGTGGCATTTCTCCTTTTGTTTTTCCCTTTCCAAGTCCCTGTTATAATACACCAAATTGGTGGCCTGCTTTAATTGGTATAAAGTGGAGTTTTCAGGATCTGACACCAGTTTTTGGAGTTTCCTTCTTACATCAGGTGCGGATTGGGTCAGAAATATATCTCTAAGGATGGCCTCCCCTTCTATCGATTCCAGGGTCAGATTAGTGAATGCAACCATGGCTTCCTTAAGTCTTTGCAGGAAGGTCATCAGGGATTCATTTGGGCCTTAATGTATGGCTGCCAGCTGCCCACAATTGATGCGTTTAACGTTAGCTTTTCTCAGTCCTTCTAGTATACAGTATAAATAATAATTGTTGCCCCATGTTCTGGGCTCCCTGATAAACCTGCTCCCTCCCCAAAGATGTTAGGGTTTGTTCTAGGAGCAGCTGTATGTCTCTCCAAGTGAGGTCGTATAGGAGGTCAGTGATTCAAAGGCCTGTACATATTGGTCAGGGTTGGTCGTGTAACTGCCTAGGTCTTTTCTGATTCCTTTTAAGCTCTGCCTGTGAGAATGGTTTTTGGGTAATATGGGGACCAGAGGAAACATTCCCATGGGTGTCAGGAGAGGCTCCTTAGTTGCCATGGTTTTACAGTGTTGTCATCTTGTTTTGCTGGAGTCAATAGCTGGGATCCCATCTATGAAGGAGAGGGTATACTGTTGTCCCCCCAGCCCCCTTTGTCCAGGTGGGGTCCCTTATATATCCCAGGTATCACTGGTGTCTCCAATTGCTAAAACACTGCCATTTTGAAAATACTCATGACAGCCATGGATGGATGGTGGCTATTGGAACCAGGCTTTCAAGCCAGAAGCTATGCTCCCTATTGCAATCCTTCCTCCTTTTCTTTCTCAGGATTACTCTCATTTCTGTCTTGCATGGCCAAAGACCCGGGGTTCCTAACCAGGCGACGTCGGCCATCCAGGGATGATCTTTCCCCGGTTCAAGTTCCCATAGAGCTTTTAAAAGAGTGTCCCAATTTAGACGGGGGCAAAATGGATGGGCACTCATGGGGAGCCTCAAAAGACCAGGATGGATTTCCCTGGAGCCTCAATATAAACCGTGGCACCAGCTTAGTCCCACTTGTGTGGCAATAGGCAGTGAAAGCCGTTACCCCATAGGGTGTGAGGCTCCGGGTCGCTCACCGGCACCACTGAGCCTTAGTCACCTCAGGAGAGGTTCGGAGTCCCTCCTGTCTGCCCTACACTAATTATAGGAGCGCTCCTCCTCCCCTGGAGGGTCGGCCGGAGCTACACTGTTGCTGGGGGTGCTCCACAGTCATGAAGAGCCTGGAGGTGGCCTGTCCCCAGTCATCTGCGAGGTTTCATTCCTGCTCAGGGAGGATTACTGACCTGGCAAGATGCAGTGGTGTCAGGTTTCAGACGATGGCTGAAAAGTCCCGTTGATGCCCACAGTTGAGCGCCAAAGATGTTACGATGCAGAGCCCTCCTTGTGGGTCCTTTTTCTAAACTCAGTATAGAAATAAAGAGCCGGAAATCTCAGTTTGCAAAGCTAAGAGGTTTATTGCAAGCGAAAGGAAAAAGCACCACACTGGAATGTGGTGGGATGTCCCGAAAGAGAGACACTGCCACCCCCTGGGTCTTCAGAATTTATATCTAAGTCCTATTTCCTTATCTCATGAGAGCTGGCTAAAGCTGGCCGGCCGGTCATAACAGGGTATATCTTTATCAGTAACTGCATAAGGGGATACATGGTGTTTTCCAATCCCCCTTTAAGTCCTGATGTCTGTGACCCTTTAGGTCTAGGTGTCTCCATTCATCTTATCTTCGTTGCTATGCCAACAGCCTGCCTGCCCTGCGGCAGCACTGGGCAGCACAGGAATCATCTACCCATGAACGGGTCATAAAGAATTAAGTTACTTGTGCAGGGAAGATGAACATCAGGGTGGGTGGAGGTAATGGGGGAAACATAAGAGGAAGTTCAACAGGTTAGACCCCAGGTGGTTAGCACAGGTACTGTTGAGAGACTCAGCTATGCCAGTAGTTGAATTATCTCAACCTAAACCACATGCTTTAAATTTGAGGAAAGTGTGGACTTTGACTTTTCACTCCAGTAATAAGAAAGTTTAAAACAATTTAACTTCAGGTTGTAACAGGATAGGAATGTGTGGCATTGATGGAAATATATTGATACCCATAAATGATTATTAAAATTAGAATCTTAAGTATAATGAAATGAAATCCAACAGAAACCACTGAAGTATAAACTAAGATAAAAGATATGATTCATAGTGGCACTTCTTGGGAGACTGAGGGAGGAGGTTCGCTTAACCCCAGGGGTTTGAGACCTGCCTGGGCCACACAGGGAGACCCATCTCCAAAACAAAGCAAAACAAAAGCCAAATTATAATTCCAGAAGACATCTCATTTTTACAGCACAGAATAGCTGCAAATAACAATGGGCTATTTTATTTCCGTGTCACACAGACAAGTAGCTTTGCAGAACTGTTTAACCGATGGGTGTTTACATCCAAGAACTTTTACTTGTTCCTCGCACTTGTTGCGCTCATCATAGTAGATGCAGGGATTAGCTGAAAGAAAATTGTATGGTCATAAAACATTGTCTCAAAAAAAAAAAAAAAATCAATGGCTGAGGAAAGATGCTGACTCCTTAACGAGAAATATTATTAACAGTAGTTAATTAAATTTGATTGGCATGAGCTAAATAAGACTGAATGCAGACTGATGAGTTAAGTGAGATACTTAAGAAGGAAAAGAAAAAAAGTCTTGTTTTGATATAAGTCAACTTTCTTTCATTACAGATTTGTTGTGGTTGTGTAGGTCTATATGTAAGCGGACTGGAGATGAGCAATGTTTTCAATTCCCTTGCCATTTTGAAGCATGGATTCTAATACCAGTATAAAATAAAGTGATGCAAGTTTCATTCATTCTTCTTAGTTTCTTTATATTACACCGTATCATTCAACAGTTAGGTCTTTGCTTTGGATTATTAAAGGTAAGATACAGCCAATGGAAAAACTGAATAAAAAGCACATGTTGGATAGGCATATAATTTCTCCACCCAGAGCTTATCTCAATTAGTATTTAGTGATTTTTCTTCTCACCTTTTTTTATCCCTTGAACATGCACACACCTATACATATCAGGTACAAACATATACAAAAAATGCTTGTAAAATTCTACAATAAGTATGAAGATAATGAAGAATTTAAAATTCTGGTAATGGTTATGAAAAACTAATGAAGCATTCCTTAATCTGAACTACTCTATGAAAACTAACAAATGAATGTTTTTATATGTGAAAATAATTATAACTATAACATACTTTCTTCCCCCTTTAAGCTTTTTTAAAATTAATATGAAATCTTAAATATTGATAATTTGGTTGTGAATTTAATTTTTTCTATTATTTCACCTCTTTTAATTATAAAAATTGGTTATTGTAACCTTACATCTATGTTTTACTCTTGATTATTTTTCTGTGACATATGCTTTCCCTTTCCAAAGTTATTAAATTAATTCCTCTTTTGGTAACCTGAAAAATGACTATAATAGATTCATCAGTAAATGGCATGTGGTTGTCATTTTATAGACTGAGCCACTGCATATATCTGCTTATCTTTCCTATAATCAATAACTTGCCAAGCTTATTACTACCTATTCTTTTAATTAGCTACCCATAATTATCTCATTATATTTTGTTATGTAGTATTCTGGGGAAATATATTACTGGTGAATTTTTCTTCTTTATAGGTAACATGGTTTTCCATTGTTCTGTAAGGTGACTTAATTCATCTTCTTTTATCTTCCATTTTAATTTATACAATTTTCCCAATTTTATAAATAGGAATTGCTGTTTTCATAAATTTTATTTGTAGTACATTAAATGGATTATATCTGCAAATCCAAGTCTTCAATTTTAGAATTTTTTACCAGCACTTTCCATTCTTAGATTCGTATGTTTTTGAATATCTTTCATTTATAGGCATGGATATGTGAATAAAGGGCTTCTGATACACATCTCCTATGTCATAGATTCAATCTTCTTGAGTGACATTTCTCTCTTTACCACTTTCCTTTTACTTCCATTACATTTTTCAGCCACTACAGATACTGCTTTTTCTCTTGGATAAAAAATATAAATGCATTCAAGGTATGGCTAGTTAGTTTTTATTTTGTTCTTAAGGAGGCATCTTTCTCCAACTACATTTCTTTTCAGAAATGAGTTATAAAAAGTGAAGGAGAGAGATAAGAAAATGACCCGCTTTTGAGTATATACCCAATGGAAATAAAAAAAAGAAACTTGTAGAAGAGACATCTGCCCTCCCACTTTCATTGCAGCACTACTCACAGTAGCCAAGAAAAGGAAATGACCTGAGCATTAACCAACTGATGAATGGATAAGAAAGTGTGGTACACATACACTGTGGAATACTATGCAATCATACAAGAGAGGGAAATCCTGTTCTTTGCAACAATGTGGATGGAATCGGAGATCATTATGTTAAATGAAATAAGCCAGGCACAGAAAGGCAAGCACTGCATGATCTCACTTAGGATGTCGAAACTGAAAGTATTGATCTCAAACTATTTGAAAATAAAGTGGTAGTTATAAGAATCTAGGGAAAGTAGAGGGATGGAGGGATGGAAAAGATCATAAACAATGCTTGTCAAACAAGTAGTGGAGTCATGGAGCAGCGAGTATGTTAAAGATTTGATAAACTAAAAGCAATATGCATGATTTATGCACTGCAGTAAGGGAGCTCAGGGACTTTTTAGAGAGCAGCGAATGATAATATTAACATTTTATCCATGTTGGCCCTAACTAAGAATTTTAATCTTTTTGAATTAGAACTTGAGTTCGCATATCTAGACATTCTAATTTTCATTGCAATAGATAAAATCAATGGGTTTCCTTGGTTACTTTGGGGATAAGGGAAGGGCAAGCAGGAATAATGTTGATATATCACATGGTGAGGTTAAGATGAACATTGTAAAAAAGTGGAATACATGGTTTCCAGATCAATGGGTCAACTTCAAGCAATCTGAATTTGTAAAACTTACTGCAAAGTTTATCTTCACAGTTTTTTGGACAGTCTCCACATGGGGTGCCACTCTTATAAGGTACATTTATGGTGTCAGGATCATTTCCCCTTAAAGAAGAAAAAAGGAAACGTGGTCTAATAAAATCCATCATTGGAAAATGTATATACAATTTTACTAACTTTGTACAACCGATTTGAACAGCAAATTATGTAAACATGTCTATAAACAACCAGTGATAATTTTCGAGATAGATATAGGATTTCCAGATTTACAGATAGGACTTTTTTTTTTAGCATGAACCATCAGCAATTCTTGGTATCACAAGAATATTTTTCAGGCAATGTGCAACTTTCTTTGGACAGTCAAGTCCCAGCAGTACTTGAGAGCTTTGGGTAGTCAAATCCTAACAGGTAGGTTGACTTTAGAGTCAATTACAACAGGACACTATTCTTCAAAAATTATCGTCAGAATATGGGAAAACATCATGACAAAGGGCATGATCCTTGACAGTGCTAAAACCTTGAGTGATCTGAATTAAAGATGTTCTAATCTTATCTTGCACTATGTCATGAGAAACTTAAATATATATTAGTGTCTTTTGTTGAAATGCCTGGGTTATATATACACTAGCATGGTGGGAAACAAAAGGGACTTCAGAAAAAGGAGGAGAAAATGGAGTGGAGTGATGGAGGGGGTCAAAGGGAGGGAGATGGAGGGAGAGGAGAATTGATAAAGGAAACATATATATATATATATGTATATATATGTGTGTATATATATGTATAAATATATGTATATATATATATTATCAATGCCAATATCAATAACATGTATGGGGAAGGGGCAGGAGTGTGGTGGGATTCGGAGGGAGGCTCACTCAGCGCTGTGTACATGTATGTTCCTATCACTCTGAACCTCATTTGAATGTATAATTACAATGCATCAATAAAAATATATTTAGAAAACTAAAATATTGGGTGTGGAATGAGATAGTAAAGGAGAATCTCCAGTTCTGGGATATTTAAAATTTCTGAAAATGCAATTCTTACCTACAGGTGTCTAAAAACATAATGTAGACACTTAGACACTGTCTAGCTCTTAATTAATATAACTTAAAATGACAGAGTAACTGTTCTGGTTAAAAAATGTTTTTTTTTTTTTTTTTTGCGGTACCGGGG
>PVJS01020265.1:0-10227 GCA_004027185.1 Glis glis
CTGGGGATTGAACCCAGGGGCATTCTACCTCCAAGTTACACCCCCGGCCCTATTTTTTTATTCTTTATTTTGAAATAGGGTCTCGCTAAGTTGAGGAGGGCCTCACTAAGTAGCTGAGGCTGGCCGCGAACCCGGATCCTCCAGTCTCAGCCTCCCAAGTACTGGGATTACAAGTGTGCACCACCACACCCGGCTAGAGTTTTCAATATTTCAAATCCCTCCGGTGCCTTGGCAACAGTTTAAGTTTTATGAAAGGATCAATTAAGCCTGGCTTGGTGGTACACATCTGTAATCCTAGTACTTAGGAGGCTGGCACAGGAGGATCATAGGTTTCAGGCCAGCCTCAGCAATTAATCGAGACCCTCAGCAACCGAATGAGAGAGACCCTGTTTCAAAATAAAAAAACTAAGCTGGGTGTGGTGGCGCACACCTGTAATACCAGTACTTGGGAGATTGAGACAGGAGGATCTCAGGTTTGAGACCAGCCTCAGCATTTAGTGAGACCCTGTTTCAAAATCAAAAATAAAATAGGGCTGGTGGTGTAGCTTGGAGGTAGAGTACCTCTGGGTTCAACCCAAATAAATAAATAAAAATTAAAAAGGCTGGGGGTGTAGCTTGGAGGTAGAATGCCCCTGGATTCAATCCCCAGTACCAGGAAGAAAGAAAGAAAAGAAAAGAAAAGAAAAAAAGAAAGAAAGAGAAATTCTGGTTTTAGGTATAGAATTTTCTAGTTTAGATTGATTATTTCATTACTAGTATTGTGAAAACTGCCGAGACTTCTCAATAGGAAAAGAGCCTAAACATTTTTAAAAAACAAAGATGCATTTTTTCTTGATTCTAGTATGCTAAGACTTAATATGACTTCTTCTTAATTTTTATTTATTTATTTATTTATTGCGATACCGGAGATTGAACCCAGGGGCTTTCTACCTCTGCGCTACACCCCCGGCCCTATTTTTTTTATACTTTATTTTGAAACTGGGTCTCACGAAGTTGCGGAGGGCCTCACTAAGTAGAGAGAGAGAGAGAGAGAGACAGGGAGGACAGGGAGAGAGAGAGAGAGAGAGAGAGGGAGAGAGAGAGAGAGACAGGGAGAGAGAGAGAGAGAGAACTGAGGCTGGCAGAGAACCCGGATCTTCTGGTCTCCGCCTCCCAAAGTACTGGATTACAAGCGTGCACCATACGCCCGGCTTCATCTTAATTTTAGTCTCTTCTCTAAATGGTTAGTAGTGAAGTCTCTTTTTTTTTTTTTTTGGTGTGTATGTGGCACTGGGGATTGAACCCAGGGACATTCTACCTCTGAGCTACACCCCCAGCCCTATTTTATTTTTATTTTGAAACAGGGTCTCGCTAGGTTGATGAGAGTCTCATTACTTGCTGAGGCTGTCCTCGAACCTGAGATCCTCCTGTCTCAGAGTCCAAAGTACTGGGATTACAGGTGTGCACCACCACACCCAGCTAGCAGTGAAGTCTTTTAAAAAATTATTAATTTCTGGCTTTTAAATTCCTAAGGCAGTTTTACAGATATTTATTTTAGTCAAGTATCCAGAAAGGCTAAAAATACTGATGCCTGAAAATATTTGCTCTGCATCATGAGACTGGAAGGGCAAGTGATAAGAGAGCTAGCTTATTACTGAGCGTCTGCACTGTGCCAGCCCCTTCTGTAAGTCACTACATTGCGTGCAGGAGAGAGACGAGTGTCTCATTTTACAATGAGTTGGTTCCTGGTCAGGTGAAAGGCACTGCCCAGTGAGTTGGAAGGAACGTGGTAAAAGGCTTAAGGCTGAAAAGGCATTAGAGAATACTGTTGGGTGATAAAAATCCTAGGTCAGGAGTCATAAAACCTGGGTTCTTGTCTGAGTGACATCATTTACAAACGAGGTCATCTGCCTAGACCCTGAATGTTTCCACATCTGAAACGAGGCTATAATCTCTTCTTAGTCGTGGCTACATGTTGGAATCATCAGCAGGGGAGAGGGGGCTTTGAAAAATTCTGACCTCTAAGTCCCACCCTCCAGAGCTTCTGATTGGATTAATCTAAGATGCAGCCTTGGGCATTGCTAATTTTTTTTTTAACTCTCCACAAGTAATACATATACACAGCTAAGGCTGTGAAGCCTTAGGGAAAGGCTAGGAAAGCCCTCTTTACCCATTATATCCCAAGTATGTAAGCCGGTGGGACATAATGGGTTAAATTTATTTACAAGGGATAGCAGATATTATTGACAGTGTAAGATAGGGTTTTCTTTTTTCCCTACCATAATTTCAGCTGTTGAGTTAAAAATCTAATAGCTGAATTCCCCCACCACATAGAAAGCCATAGATAAGCAATAGTTTCATTAATGAGTGTACAGCCTTTGAAAATTTTGTCATTCAAAAAATGTGTTTGCTTAAGGTACGATGCATAGAACCGGTGAAGAGTCAGGAATTTGCTGTTGAAACATCCCCCCTTAAAAAACGCGAGCTTAGCCAGGTATGGTGGCACACGCTTGTAATCCTAGTACTTGGGAGGCTGAGACTGGAGGATCGCAGGTTCAAGGACAGCCTCAGTAATTTAGTGAGGCTCTCAACAACCTAGTGAGACCCTGTTTCCAAATAAGAAATAAAATTGGTCTGGGGAAATGTAGGTCAGAGGTAGAATGACTCCAGGTTCAATTCCCAGTACCACAAAAACAAAACAAAACAAAACACACCACGCGAGCTTGCTGGGCATGGTAGCTCACACTTGAAATCCAAGTACTTGGGAGGCTGAGACAGGAGGATCGCAGGTTCGAGGCCAGCCTCAGCTACATAGGCCCTCCGCAACTTAGACCCTGTTTCAAAATAAAAAGAATAATACATAGGGCTGGGGAGGTAGCTCGGAGGTAGAATGCCCCTGGGTTCAATCCCCAGTACCGCAAACAAAAAAAAAAAAGAAAAGAAAAGAAAAAAGAAACCCCGCGCGCCTCCCCACGCCCGCGGCGCGCTAGCTCCCCGAGCCGCCCGTCTGGGGACCGCCCCTGGGGAGCAGGCCCGGACGCGCGCCGCGGGCTCGGCGGGGGCGCGCGGGCTGGGGGCGGGGCGCCGAGCAGGCCACGCCCCCGCGCAGTTGGCCCGGAGCCCCGCCCCGGACGCGGGTGGGGGCGGGCTGCTGGCGGAGCCGCGCGGGGACTCGACAGCTGAGCCCGGGCTTCAGGGCGGCTGTCTCCGCGCCACCGGCGGGCCCGGCTTGGCCCGGGAGCCCGCGGTTCTGTTGTGGCTCGGCGGAGTCCAAGCTGCGCCTCGTGCGGCGCCGGGAGGGGCCGGGATGTGGGGCTGTGCGCCGTGAGCCGGCCCCATGACCCTGAGCGCTGGCCCACGAAAGGAAGGCGCCCCCCGCCTGCACCTGCAGCCTCGGTGGCCCCGACATGATCCCCTACTTCTCCGCCGACGCGGTCATCTCGCAGAACGCCATCAACCAGCTGTGAGTCCGCCGCGCGCCCGCCGCCCCGGGGACGCTCGGAAAGTTTGCTCTGGAGCGGCGCCTTCGCGGGGAGCCCGGGAGCGGATAGCGAGCGGGGGCGAACGCGCAGCGCCAGTGTGCGGCGAGGTCTCGGCGCGTCCGGGGCTCCGGCGTGGGGTGGAAGCGGGAAGTGCCCCGCAGTGGGGGTGGGCAGAAGGATTCTTTGGGAGAATTTCGGGTACATTTTGAGGGAGGCTGAAAACGGGGTCGTCCCAAAGAAATTGTCTCTTGGGTGACCGAGTGACAGCCGAGCCGTAAGGCACACCGTAGATGGGGTGGAGGGCTTTAAGAGTCGGAATAGCCGGCCAGAAACGCAGGGACTCCGCGCCCTGCCGGTGATCAGCCTCCCGTCGTGGTGGTTTTTGTTTAAGTAAGTTTGCTCGTGTCGGTAAGTTTCTGCGGCACACCGTCCACACAAAGAAAGGCGGTCCATTCTTCCCTCCCGCTGGCTGTGGACTGGAGTTATTTCAGAGAACGAGATTTCGGTAGTTCATCTGTTTTTCTTTTGTCGCCCCCTTACTAGTAAGTGCTCACAACTAGGAGTACGGGAGTGCTCCAGACTGCGTGCACTCTTGCAGTCACTGAAATGCAAGGTTGAAGCGGTTCTTTAGATCGTCGCTGGGTTTCAAATCTCTAGGGTTGTCATTCCCTCCCATTGTGGTTTAGCTATTTGTGAGAACTGTGTGTGCTGAAGCTTGTGGTTAATCCCACCTCACAGTTACAAGGCTCAAAGTAGAGGAACTTCCCCTATTCGGGCTTCGTCCTTTAACCAGTGAGGTGGTTTAAGGTTATTTTAGATAGTAGCAGTTCGGTCTGTGTTAGTGTCTTCAGAGGACTTATCTGCTGAGATTTTCCTATGCTCCCGGCACATGAGGCTACTGGCTCCCTCCCTCCCTCCTGAAGAACTCTGTAATGCCCAACAGAAACTTTCCATTATCCCTTATTAAAGGTCCCGAGACTAGCACAGTAGTGATTTATAAATAATATTACACCTATTTTATTATTTTAATGATTAGTTGTCCTGTTCTCCCTAATCAAACTCATTTGAGTTTCAGCTTTTTTTCCTTTCTGTTAATTCGTGGTGGAATTCCAAAAAGGAAAATAATAACATAAGGAAAAGAAAAATTATTTTATTGACTTGTACTATCAACTACACAATTATATAAACTGTCTTACTTGCATTTTCCGCTTTTTAAAAAAAGGGATGGGAGGGCCAGGCACGTTGGTGCACTCCTGTAATCCCAGTACTTAGAGAGGCTGAGACAGAAGGATCACAAGTTCGAGACCAGCAAGTGGTAATTTAGTGAGACCTTGCTTCAAAATAATTAAATCGGGCATGGTGGCACATGCTTATAATCCCAGTACTTGGGAGGCTGAGACGAGGATAGCAGATTCAAGGACAGCCTCGGCAAGTAGTGAGACTCTCATCAACCTAGCAAGTGTAATAAGTGTCTCAAAAAAAAAAAGGCCTCGGAAAAAAGGCACATTGTTTGATTTGTTACCTTGAACTTTTTTCCTTGACCTAAAATATTTGTATCTGTTTTCTTGGTTTCACATATGAATTTGATTTCCTGCCTGCACATTAGTGTGTGTGTGTGTGTGTGTGTGTGTGTGTGTGTGTGTTATTTGGGATTGAACCCAGAGGCATTTTACCTCCCAGCTACACCCCCAGCCCTTTTTTTTTTTTTTTTTGCGGGTACTGGGAATTGAACCCCGGGGCACTCTGCCTCCGAGCTACACCCCCAGCCCTATCTTTTATTCTTTATTTTGAAACAGGGTCTCACTAAGTTACAGAGTGCCTCACTCAGTAGCTGAGGCTGGTCGCGAACCCTGATACTCCGGTCTCAGCCTCCCAAATACTGGGATTACAAGCCTGCGCCACCACACCAGGCTCCCCCAGCCCTTTTTATTTTTTTGTTTTGAAACAGGGTCTTGCTAGGTTGCTGAGAGTATCACTGACTTGCTGAGGCTGGTCTCTAATCTGTGATCTTCCTGTTTTAGCCTCCCTAGTACTGGAATCACCGGCATGCACCACACCTGGCTCAGTGCTTTTTTTTGTACTGGGGATTGAACCCAGGGACATTCTATCTCCTAGCCACACCCCCCCCCAGTCCTTTTTATTTTGAAACAGCATCTCCCTAAATTGCTGAGCGTAGCCTGCACTTAGGATCCTCCTGTCTCAGCCTCCCAAGTACTGGGATTACAGGTGTGCATCAGTGCACCTGGCTGCACATCAGTACTTTCTAAACAAGTTCAACAATAGAAAAGCATATTGAGATGATTATCCAAAATATACCTTTTCATTAAATTGAAAGAGAGATACTTTCGGGTTTTTGTGTTAGTACTAAATGTTCTTTTCAGTTCCTCTTTGTAGTTGTCCAAGTGATTTCACATGTGGTCTTCAAACTTAAGCTTGTATCTGAATCACCTGGGGGGGGTATGTTAAACCATAAATTGATGTCCACAGCCCCCAGAGTTTCTGATTCTGTAGCTAGAGAATTTGCATTTCTAACAAGTTCCTAGATGATGCTGGCCTAGGGGCCACACTTTAGGGACCATTACCTTTTAAAGTATTCCTCTGAGTCACATTGGGCAAGTCATCATCTGCATTTAATAGAGTAATTAACTAGAAAAATCAAAATGGCAAAGTAATTTGCACAGAGCTATATGGCTCGCTGTTGGGAGAACTGAAACTAGAACCAGTATTCCCCATCTTTGAATCCAGAGCTCTATGCTTTTATGCTTTAAGTCCTGATTATATATACACACAACATGTGTGTATATATATAAAATGTGTGTGTGTACTTTTTTTCCCAGTGTTGGGCATCACTACCACTAAGCAACAGCCTCAGCCCCATGAACATTTCTTTAGATAAATTGCTAGCAGTGGAATTTCCAGGTCCAATGGTATGTATATATTAAAAATTTAATACGTACTGATAAATTGCTTTCTAAAAATAATTTATCAATTTGTTCTTACTAGCTGTATACAGAAGAGTATATCTTTCTTTATGTCTTTAGCAACCATAGTAATAATTTTTTACTGTACTCTTTCTTTTCTTCTTTCTCCCTGCCCATTGAACCCACAGCCTCATGCATGCCTAGGCAAGTGCTTCACCACTAAAGTACAGCACCAACCCTTTATTTATTTTTTTATTTTTTTGAGGCAGGGTCTCACTAAATTGCCCAGGCTGACCTCAAACTTGCAATCCTCCTGCTTCAGCCTCTTGAGTCACTGGGATTACAAGTGTGTGCCACCATGCCTGGCTTTTACTGAGTTCCTACTCTCTGATAAATACTATACGTATTATGTCATCCTCCCTTCTTAACAACCTTATGAGTTTAGTATTAGCCTCAGTTTGAGATGAATGACACAGACAGGTTAAGTAATTTGTGTAAGATTATACAGCCAGATGAAAATGTAATCTGACCCTAGAGCCCCTATACTTAAATATTTCTTTATTTATAATTTCCTTATTACTGTAAAAGTCTAGTATCTGTATTTTTATTGCTCTTTTTCAGTTTTCATCTGTGACTAGCATGTTTTTGTGCTTCTGACCATTTTTTTATTGGTATTCCTTTTCCTTTCTTGTTAGTGGGCTTTTCTTTTGCTTCTCTTCCTGTTATGCTAGGGATTGAGCCCAGGGCCTCATGCCTGCAGGGCAAGTGCTCTACTACTGCGATATACCCCCACCCCTTTCTTCTTTTTGATATTCTCTATATATTCTGAATATGTGGCAAAAATACTTTATCCCAGCTTATTGCTTGCCTTTTAACTTTGTATCTCATATGAAAGCTTTTTATGTAGTCAGATCTGCCCGTATTTTTGCTGTGATTTCAGGGTTTTATATCTTGCTTTAAAAAAACCCTTCTTACCCACTGCCAGGATTATAAAAATATTATTTTATACTCTTTCAATTATGTTTACACTTATGTTTAACTTATTTACGTACATTACAATTATATTGAACTCTTTTATTTTTTTTGCGGTACCAGGGATTGAACCCAGGGGCGTTCTACCTCCGTGCTACCCCCCCCCCGGCCCTATTTTTTATACTTTATTTTGAAACCGGGTCTCACGAAGTTGCGGAGGGCCTCACTAAGGAGAGAGAGAGAGACAGAGAGAAAGAGAGAACTGAGACTGGCCTCAAACCCAGATCCTCCGGTCTCTGCCTCCCAAAGTACTGGGATTACAAGCATGCGCCACCACGCCAGGCTTATATTGAACTCTTTAAAGCATCTGGAATTTGTTATTTATAGTATGAGAGAGGAATCTGACTTAATCTTTTTTCCTAATGCTATTTAATTATTCCAGTACCATGTATTTAGTCCATTCTTCACTAATTTGAAAGGCTACACATATTATATACTAAATTCTTGTAGATACTTGGGGTCTACTTTTGTATTCTTAAATTATGTTTTGTTTTTCTGTTTAGACACCAATACTATGCTGCTTTTACTTAGAGGTTTAGTAGATATCTTCTGTGGCAAGGCCAACCTCAGTGTTATTTTTTAACATTTTAAATATTCTTGTTTATTTTATTTTTCAGATAAGTCTCAGAATCAGCTTGAGAGTTCCACTTTTAAAAATCCTATTTGCACTGGGTGTAGTGGCGCATGCTTGTAATCCCAGTACTTGGGAGGCTGAGACAGGAGGATCATAGGTTTGAAGCCAACTTAGTGAGGCTCTCAGCACCTTAGTGAGACCCTATTTCCAAATAAGAAATAAAATAGGTCTGGGGGTATAGCCCAGAGGTAGAAGGTCCCTGGGTTCCATCCCTAGTAACACACACACACACACACACACACACACACACACAATCCTATTTGAGCCAGCTGTGGTGGCACATGCCTGTAATCTCAGTACTTGGGAGGCTGAGACAGGTTCGAGACCAGTCTCAGCAACTTAGTGAGACACCCTGTTTCAAATAAGGAATAAAATAGGTCCAGGAACCAAGTTCAGAGGTAGAATGGGGACTGGATTCAGTCCCCAGCAAACACACACACACACACACACACACACACACACACACACACCCTATTTGAATTTTGATTGAAATTTTACTGAATTTGTTTTGAAGAGAATTAACAGCTTTATGAAATGAACCTTCCCATGGGGAATATGATCTCTGCGGGTGCTTATTCACAGCTTTTTAAATGCCCTTCATTTAACTTTTACAGTTTTCCTCATTATGGTAGTTACACATTTTGTTTTAGGTCTATTCATGAACATTTCATAGAATTTTTGCTTTTCTTGTGAATGAGCTCTACTTTCCGATATCATTTTCTAATTAGTCATCACGGGTGTGTAGTAAAGTATTGCTTTCACATTTGCTTTCTCATCAGACCACCTTGCTGAACTCTTACTTGGTTCTATCTAATAGATTTTTTAGTTGGTTTTCTTGACTTCTCTGGGTGGAGGATTGCATCATCTGCGAGTGAGTTTTGTCTCTGAGTATTTATAACTGTCATTGCTTTGTCTAGTGTAAAGTTAAATATTACAGCGTTAGTGGGCTTGTCTTGTTTTCCATTGTAAAAGGAATGCTTCTTACATTTTGTAAATAACTGTACTTCATGCTGTGGGTTTCAGCATAGACCACTTATCAAGTTGAGGGCATTTGCTAATTTACAAAGATTTTTAAGTAGATACAACTTTTAAAATTTTATTGAATATTTTTTGACATTTATTGATATGAAAATCTTTCCCCCCTTACTAGTAATGCAGTGACATATTGAGTTGCTAAAGTTGAATCATCTTATAACTGAGCTACAGCCTCCTTGTATTGTTCGCTTAACACATTGCTGGATTCGGTTTACTAACACTTAAGGTTTTGCATTTAAAGACTCAAATATTTGCTAGATCTTTAGTTCAGTCTTTGTCCATCTTATGTCTCATTTGTAGAATGAGATAGGTAGTTTTTCCTTTTCTCTGTGCTCTGAAACAGTTCTTTAACAGGATTATCTGTATTTAATTTATTATTATTATTATTATTATTATTATTATTATGGATACTAGGAATTGAACTCAGGAGCATTCTACCTCGGAGCTACACCCTCAACTCTTTTCATTTTTTATTTTGAAGCAGGGTCTCAGTAAGTTGCGGAGGGCCTCACTAAGTAGCTGAGGCTGGCTGCGAACCTGCGATCCTCCTGTCTCAGCCTCCCAAGTACTGGGATTACAGGTGTTCCCCACCATGCCCAGCTATTGATGATAAATTTGTGTGGCTTAATCCACACTTATGCTTGTTTGAAGTCAGTAGAGCAGTAATTAGAATGCGGTGGAGGAGCTCTCAACTTTGTCCTCTGGGAATCATGCTTAACCAAGTTAAGTGAAGACTAAATCTGCACAGTGTAGGTGAGCAGGAATGGTGAGGTAGTGATGTGCATGTCAGGATTTCTTTTTGATAAATCGAAAATGGATCTTTCTCCCATGAACAACTGCTGTTGACCTTGTGTTCTCACTTGTAGTCACTCCTGAAATTAGGTAATTTCTCCAGACTTACTCTGAGGAACCACTGCCCTTAAGGGCATTGCACAACAAAGGGCAAATTTGGGCCCCCCTCCTTTTTGGGGTGTGTGTGAATTTAGCAGCTTTTGTTTTCTGCATTAATCTGTTTTTAGAGGGTTCTGACCCTTCTTTGAGTAACTCAAGGGATTTGGCATTAGTTACGTGTGATGAAACAACAAAATCCAGAGGCTTGAATCATTCACTTTCAGATAAAGAGAAACCTCAGTGTTACCCAATT
>PVJS01020265.1:10327-32892 GCA_004027185.1 Glis glis
CTTGCAGTCCTCCTGCCCCAGCCTTTCCCCACCCCCCACCCCCATAGCTGGTATTACAGGCATACGCTATGGCATATGACTCCTAGAATGTGTGTGTGTGTGTGTGTGTGTGTGTGTGTGTGTGTGTTTACCCAGGGGCATTCTACTCTGAGCTACACCCTCAGCCGTATTTTATTTTTTGTTTTGAAACAGGGTTTCCCTAGGTTGCTGAGAGTCTTGCTACATTGCTTAGGCTGTCCTTAAACCTGCAATACTCCTGTCTCAGCCTCCCAAATAGTGGGATTACAGGCATGTGCCACCACACCTAGCTTAGGCTTTTTTTAAAGTTGTAATGGTTTAGGTTTCCAGGTATAGAAAAAGTAGAATTATTTAACTTATTTATTTATTTGTTTATTATTTATTTATTTGTGGTACTGGGGGTTGAACCCAGGGGCATTTTACCTTTGAACTAACCCCCCAGCCCAATTTTTTATTTTTTAGTTTTGAAAACGGGTCTGGCTAAGTTGCTGAGGCTGGTCTCAAACCTGTGATCCTTTTGTCTTAGCCTCCCAAGTACTGGGATTATTGGCATGGGCCACCACGCCCGGCTTATTTTATTTTTTTGATAATGAGCTAAATGGTCCAGTTTGTTGCTTCTTTGGGGGATAACATCTGCCTTGTTTTAGGGGAGTGTGGAGATCAAATGAGATGGTTCACAAGAAGGAGTAATAAAATTTCAAATGTGTTACTTTTGTCATCTGCACTTTATCCATAGTAGTATATTTCAAGCTTGATTGCTCTAATTATGGGATTTATGTTGTCTTCTATGGTGACTGTGTAAAAGATTATACCCCAGACAGCTCTATCTTTTTGCAACTTTAAGCATCCTTCATCACCCCAGAAAAAGGTTGGTGGGGTTTATGAGCTCCACATCTTGTCTGTGCATTTTATCTCTACTATTCACTTTAACTTTATTTTGTGTAATAAGTCAGTTCACCTCCATGAGGGTTAATTGCATGAGAGTGTTTCTGACTTTACTGATTTCAAATAATTATCACCTTTTTTTTTTTTTTTTGCAGTACTGGGGATTGAACCCAGGGGCATTCTACCTCTGAGCTACACCCATCTGCAGCCCTATTTTTTATTCTTTATTTTTGAAACAGGGTCTCACTAAGTTGCGGAGGGCCTCACTAAGTAGCTGAGGCTGGCCACGAACCCAGATCCTCCGGTCTCAGTCTCCCAAGTACTGGGATTACAAGCATGCGCCACCACGCCTGGCTTAAATAATTATCACTTACAACAGAGTTCTTAAGAGAGATGCCACTCCTCTGGATCCTCTTTCTCATGTCCCTTTAAACTACTGTTTTTCTATGAATGTTAATTTACCTCGTTCTCATGAACATCAAAATTTTTAATTTCCTATGATTATGTCATCTTTATTTTTGTGGGGTCCTTTAGTTTGAGAACTTCTCAATGGGGAGAGGATGGGAATTCTCAATGTAAATTTCTAAGAGATCAGTGAAATAGATTCAAACAAACAGTGAAACTGAACCTCTTTGAAATCCCTTTGGTCAGATTTGGGTGTATTTCATTCTGTCACCTCCACCTCAGTAAAATCTCACACCTAATTCATAATAACCCATTCCTTAAACATTCTCTTCTCCAACCCCAGTCCTGGGGATTGAGCCCAGTGTCCCTCCCCAGCCCTTTGTTTGTTTGTTTACTTACTTACTTATGGTGCTGGGGATTGAATTCGGGGGCATTCTACCTCCAAGCTACACTCCCAGCCCTATTTTTATTTTTTATTTGGAAATGGTCTCGCTAAGTTGCTGATTGAGGTTGGCCTCCAATCTGCCATCATCCCATCTCAGCTTCTCAAATCACTGACAATATAGGTCTGCACCACTGCGCTGGGCAAACATTCTCTTTTAAAACTCTTAAAAGGTTTCTTGGGTCACGTATTCAGCATAAGTACTTGCTATTTGTCCTTGTTTGCTAATAGTAACAGTGGAGTATTTAGAATGAAACAGACCTGAATCCCAGGGTTCACCGCTTATTACTAGCTGTGTGCCTTTGAACGTATTACATAACCACCCTAAGCCTTCATTTCCTCATCTGTAAAATGGAATTTATGATACTTATGAGGATTAAATGTAATATTTGTGAAGTACTGGTAATAGTAAGCACTAAGTGGTAGCTAATATTTTTGCTTTTTTTTTACATGAATCAAATTATAGGAGAATTAAACTACAGAGTGGTACTCACCTGATGGTAAAATTGCATAGTCTGCATTCTATAATTGTACCTGTTTTGTGTAAGGGGGGAGATAAAAGCAAGTACTGTACAAGACACAGTTCCTGCAGTCACGGTGCTCAGTCTGCTCATGAGATAAGACCTGTCGATAAAAGGATAAATAAAAGTACAGTTTGGTACACACTAAGTACCAGATGAATGGTGCTGTTGGTGCTTTAGGAATTCACAGCACAGAAAGGTGTCATTGTAAATAAGTCAAGAAAGGATTTATGGAAGTAAGGTTTGAGCTAGGACTCCGACCCTTATTTCTGGACCTCTTAAATGTCTTGAGTAAACAGTGGTAAAGGATACGTCTATAGCCCGGCATGGTGGAGCACGCTTGTAATCCCAGTACTTGGGAGGCTGAGACAGGAGGATCGCTAGTTCGTGGCCAGCCTCATCAACTTATGAGGCCCTCCACAACTTAGTGAGACCCTGTTTCAATATAAAGAATAAAATAGGGCTGGGGGTGTAGCTCAGAGCTAGAATGCCCCTGAGTTCAATCCCCAGTACCACACACACACATACAAAAGGCTACTTCTGTGGTGTGTGTGTGTGTTTGTGTGTGTGTGTCTATGTGGGGTGAGGGGGAGACTACTGTGGCAGATATTAAGGCCATATTACAAATCCTTTTCAAATAATGACCATTATTAACCATTTATGGTAAGGAAACTCCAGAAAGGCTTTTTTGTATAGACAGTGTTCTTTAGAAAAATGCTATAAGCAATTTTTGGACATGTCGAATGGGCCATTTTTAATCAAATATCCACTGGGTATATAGCCCAGTAACCGGCTTTTGCAGACTTTACATAGCTTATTTAGGAAGGTTGCCAGTTTTGCAAATCTGTTGTTATTGAATCAGTAACAGTGGCTGGGAAAACAATGTGAAATCCCCACAGGCAGCATAAGAGGAGAAATCATTAAACTATCTGCTAGTGGCTTTACTGTTTAAAAAACATTCCAGTGATCCAAAACAAAGCCTCTTCCCTGCTTCCTCCAGGTGCTTAGCTCTAGATGTTACTACCTCAGCACCTGTGTAGATAAGGTGGTTCCCATGGCATGGAGCGCTTGTGATATTTATAGTAGAATGAGCTATAAGGGGAAAGGCATGCCAATCGCTGTTTTCCCTTGTTCTTACTGGCTTGGTTACCAGTTTAATGGCCTGATTGCCATTTTTTGTGTGTGTGTGTGGTACCGGGGATTGAACCCAGGGGCATTCTACCTCCGAGCTACACCCCCAGCCCTATTTTTTTATACTTTATTTTGAAACCGGGTCTCACTAAGTTGCGGAGGGCCTCACTAAGTAGCTGAGGCTGTCCGCGAACCCGGATCCTCCTGTCTCCACCTCCCAAGTACTGGGATTACTAGCATGCGCCACCATGCCCGGCTCTGAATGCCAATTAATGGCTGAGCTTTTCAGCATTCTATCTAAGCAATGTGCAACTCCTCGGTTTCTAAGGCAAATATACATGAAAACCGCCTTAGTGGATACTGCAATCTTTCACATAAATTGTAAGCCTATGATTATGTCAGTTAATAAAGTTTGAGAGCTATAAAAATGCTTGTTACACAAAGCCCAGATGATGCTTTAATGACATTGAGTCGAAAAAGAGTCATTGCCAACTACTAAACATTTAGTGATTGTGCCTTAATAACTCCCTTACTGAGAAAATGGCAAACTGAAACTAGGTAAGATAAACTATATATTTATTCCCATTTAGTGATTCTAACCAAATGAATTTAACCCAGTATAATTTTTTTTCAAAGTTTAAGAACAGCTGAAGACTATAAACCGGCTACTTATTTCTAATTTAAATATTAAAATTATTGTTTTAATCATACTTTTGTATTGCTTATCTCTTTGCAAGTACTTGACGGTATCTGTCGGGAACCCACATTAGTCCTGGCCATCAGTGTTTGGGGGCTTATTCACCCCTGTGGCTTTCAGTCAGTCTCAGTTATGGTAGAGCCGGGGGTGTAGCTCGGAGGTAGAACGCCCCCGGGTTCAATCCCTGGTACTGCAAAAAAAAAAAAAAAAAAGATAGGGTCATTATAACAAAGGTATGCTTTAAAAAATCTGCTCTCAGCCGGGCATGGTGGCACACGCTTGTAATCCCAGTTCTTGGGAAGCTGAGACAGGAGGATCACAGGTTGGCGGCCAACCTCAGCTACTTAGCAAGGCTCTCTGCAACTTAGTGAGACCCTGTTTCAAAGCCAAGAATGAAAAATAGGGCTGGGGGTGTAGCTTGGATAAAGAAGGCCCCTGGGTTCAATCCCTGGTACTGCAAAAAAAAACCCAAACTTGACAAAGCAATATTGAATGTCAAGGCTCTTCTGTATGGTAGTCTTACCAAACAGTTTGAAAGAAAATTTCCAAATGGAGAATCCCCTTCACTGTTTAAAAACCAGTCTACCCTTACACACAGCAAAGTTGATAATATCTTCATTCTCTGCTACCTATTCATCTTAAAAATGATTTTGTACAGTGCCAGTGATTTTTTTCTTTAATCAAACTGGTCTTATAAAGCAAAACGTACCGAGTTTTGTTGTTGTAGTACTGGGGCTTGAACACAGGGGCATTCTATATCCGACTATATGAGTACTAGATATAGGAGAAAGAAGTATGTATGTGTTTCTTAAAGTCTTTTTTTTTTCTTAAAGACCCAATTTGAGCCGGGCGTGGTGGCACACGCTTGTAATCCCAGGCGGAGACCGGAAGATCCGGGTTCGCGGCCAGCCTCAGCTCTCTCTCTCTCTCTCTCTCTCTCTCTCTCTCTACCTAGTGAGGCCCTCCGCAACTTCGTGAGACCCGGTTTCAAAATAAAGCATAAAAAAATAGGGCCGGGGGTGTAGCGCGGAGGTAGAACGCCCCTGCGTTCAATCCCCGGTACCGCAAAAAAAAAAAGACCCAATTTGAATTTCACCAGCTCTAATCAATATCTATAGAAGTCTGTGGCAAATTTACAGGAAAAAAGAAACAACAAAAGGCAAGGCGGGAAGGAAAAAGGAGACCACATTTGTATACTGGCTTTGGTAGTGTTGGTTGCCTGCTTTCTCTGCAGCCAGCCTCCTTCCTTGATGAAGGTTCGTGTTTAACCCGGCAGGGAGAGTGCTGGAGAGTGAAGTTTCACTTGTTGTAGTGGCAGCAGTCCTGGACATGCTGCTGGAACAGAGGATGAGTTCAGCACCTTCTCTTAGATCCTATCTCTGCCCACAGCTCCTCTCTTTTATTAAGCAAGCCTTTGTTCATTGGAGAGTGGACCTCTGTGCCTGGCCTGTCCAACTGCTGTCAGAGACCAGAGATGATAGATAAGGAGTCCAGAGGTCAAAGTGGATAATGTGGGGTCAATCTGACTTTAAGGGGAAAAACTTCTTTTTGGCCTGCAAGAGTCAAAAACTGAATTGCAGCCTGGGAAATGCTCACTTCAGCAGCTTCGGCAATTCAGCTCCAGAGAAAAACCACTGTTTGTTTCTGCAGATAGCAGGAACGGAAAAGAAACAAAACTTCTGTAAAGGGCGTGATTTAATTAAATCAGTTTGGATTGGAGATTTCAAGGTTCAGAGAGGGTTTCTGTGGGAATGTTGCTTGCTTACTGTGAGATAGCAAGTATCAAAAACCAAAGATAAACTACAGTCACTAGGACCTTTTGTTGGGCTTCAGAATAGACAGTCAATTAGATGAAATTTGGGTATTTCATTTACTAACATCCCCTTTTTGGACTGTTATTAGGATGTAATGGAGCAAAAAAAAAAAAAAAGAAGAAGAAGAAGAAAAGCAAAGCTGGGGTATGGTGGTGCATGCTTGTAATCCCAGAACTTGGGAGGCTGAGATAGGAGGATTGCAGGTTCACAGCCAGCCTCAGCAACTTAGCAAGACGCTCCACAATTTAGTGAGACCCTGTTTCAAAATAAACAAAATAGGACTGGGGGTGTAGCTCAGAGGTAGAATGCCCTGGGTTCAATCCCTAGTACCACAAAAAAAAAAAAAGAAAGAGAATTGGGAATACACACACACACACACACATGTTCTCTTAGTCCATGTGAAAATTTCTGGAATACTATTTCCTTCTATTTGGCTAGTGAAACAATCAAGATTAGGATTTTGATTTTAGGAAAGGTAATTAATTGATTTAACTAGAAATACAGAAACATAGTTTTAAAATTTTTTATGATTAATATAATATTTGATTTAAACAAATGTGCATTTGAGGCAGTTAGTATTTTTTCCTCTCATTTTATGGATAAGAAAATTAAGGCTGAGCGTGGTGGCACACGCTTGTAATCCCAGTACTTGGGAGGCTGAGACCGGAGGATCCAGGTTCGCATCCAGCCTCAGCTACTTAGTGAGGCTCTCTGCAACTTAGCAAGACCCTGTTTCAAAATAAAGAATAAAAAAATAGGGCTGGGGGTGCAGCTAGGAGGTACAGTGCCCCTGGGTTCAATCCCTAGTACTGCAAAAAAATTTATCTCAATAAATAATTATTTTAATAAGTAAATATCCTAAAATAAAGCAGGACAAAAAGATGGAAAGTAAGCTGGGAGAGAGGGTGCTATTTTAGAGAATATGGTTGGGAAACTAATAACTTACTTGAGTTACAAAACTGAAGTCTAGCCATCTGGTATAAATGTGTAAATCAAATTTTAAGTATAACAAATCTAATCTGAGGCTACTCATAGTTGCAATAAATGAGGATTGTTAACTGTATAAACACTTTTGTGGTAACCATTATACATTTAACCTCCTTTCCAGTATAGCATAGATTATAAAATCCTAAAATCAATAAAGCTCTAAATTTAGTCATTACCTTTCATGCAGAATCACTTATTACATAAAGCAGTGTTTAATATATTGTTCATCTTAGATTTTTGTCACTATTAGAAAATAAGTAGCCAGGTGTGGTGGCGCACACTATTTGTAATCTCAGTACTTGGGAAGCTAAAACAGGAGGATCACAGGTTCGTGTCCAGCATCAGCAACTTAGTGAGACCCTCCACAATTTATTGAGACCCTGTTTCAAAATAAAAAAGAATAAAATAGGGCTGGGGGGTATAGCTTGGAGGTAGAATGCCCCTGGATTCTATCCCCAGTACCACACACACACAAAAAAAAGTAAGCTGGGTGTAATGGTGCACACCTGTAATCCTAGTACTTGGGAGGATGAAACAAGAGGATCAAAGGTTTGAGGCCAGCCCCAGCAACTTAGCAAGGCACTCTGCAACTTATTGAGATCCTGTTTCAAAATAAAAAATAAAATAGGGCTGATGGTGTAACTCAGAGGCAGAATACCCCTGGGTTGAATCCCTAGTACCACAAACAAACAAACAAACAAAAAGTACTATAACTAATTGCTCTGGGTAGGTTTTGTGTGTCTGTCTGTCTGTCGTGTCTGTTTTTGAGGGAGGCTGCCAAGGATAGAACCCAGGGCCATGCACATGCTAGGCAAGTGCTCTACCATTGAGCTACACCCTCAGCCCCCTGGGTAGCTATTAACATTTCTAGAATACCCAACAGGTTCAATAAAATAAAACCTCATTTGTTAGATTTAATTTTAATGAATAAATCAAACTCGTATCCATAATCTTTTGTTGAACTGAACTCCTGTTGTGTTTAGTACTGTAGGGCTTCAGTAAATGAACTTTTTCTCAATGCTTGGAAACCTTTCATGATATAAAAATGTTTATTGTAGGAGATTTTCAGTACTGGGGAGAGGAGGAGGCAGCATGAGGGATACATAGATAATCTTCATAGAATATTCCTGTTGTGTACTGTGTGTGTGTGTGTGTGTGTGTGTGTTGCTGGGGATTGAACCCAGGGGTGTTCTACCTGAGTCACAACTCTAGCCCTTTTTAATTTTTGTTTCTTTTGAAACAAGTTCTCGTTAAATTTCTGAGAGTCTTGCTACATTGCTGAGACTGGTCTTAAACCTGCCATCCTCCTATCTCAGCTTCCCAAGTAATGGGATTACAAGTGTGGGCCACCATGCCCAGCTATGGTGCACTTTAAAATGATAGAGTCCAAAGTATTGATAGAAGACCCTTAGAAACTCCCAACCTTATCTATTTGTGTGTGGTTTCCTTTTGTTTCAAAATTAAACCCAAGTGTAAATCATTCAGTGTTTGCCTCCTGTTAAAGCTGACCTGTTATATGCTAAAAAGTGAGAGGCAGTGGTGGGAGGTTATTTATTCCCAACAGCCTATAGTTTCTCTGAGGCAGTTACCAGTTCCTTTTAGTCCTTAGTTTTAGATGAAGAAGTGTGTGTGTGTGTGTGTACACATACTGAAATAATATGCAAAAGTGGGTCTATATGTACATTAATTTTTCTGGAGAAAAAGGCCATAGCTTTCATCAAATTCTCAAAGGAATCTAATGACACCCCCCACACACCCTCCTACACACACATACACACCTTTAGAATTAAGAACCTGAAATAGGACTGTTTTAGATATTTGGTTTAGAAACCAAGTAAACTTTTTAAGCTTTTTGAATTTACCATTGAGATTCATTTATCTTTTTATTTTTCTTCATTTATTGTGGTACTGGGGATTGAACCCAGGGCTTTGTGCATGCTAAGCAAGTACTCTACCACTGAGCTACATCCCTTCATTTATTCTTGTGGGGGGGGGGCGAGTTGAAGGTATTACAGATTGAACCCAGGGACATTCCAACTCTGAGCTACACCCCAGCCCATCATCATCATCATCATCATCATCATTATTATTATTATTATTATTATTATTTTATTAATTTGTTTTGAAACAGGGTCTTGTTAGGTTGCTGAGAGTCTCGCTAACTTGCTGAGACTGGCCATGAATCTGCAATCCTCCTGTGTCAGCCTCCCAAGTACTGGGGTTACAGGCCTGCCCACCACACCCAGCCTTCATTTATCCTTTTTATGTGTGTGTGTGGTACTGGGGATGGAACCTAGGGGGCTTCTACCCCTGGGCTATACTCCCAGACCTATTTTATTTTATTATTTATTTTGTGTGTGTGTGTGGTACCGGGGATTGAACCCAGGGGTGTTCTACCTCCGCCCTACACCCCCGGCCCTATTTTTTTATACTTTATTTTGAAACCCGGTCTCACGAAGTTGCGGAGGGCCTCACTAGGTAGAGAGAGAGAGACAGGGAGAGAGAGAGAGAGAGAGAGAGAGAGAGCGAGCGAGCGAGCGAGCTGAGGCTGGCCGCGAACCCAGATCCTCCGGTCTCTGCCTCCCAAAGTACTGGGATACAAGCGTGCGCCACCACGCCTGGCTCTATTTTATTTTTTATTTGGAAACAGGGTCTCACTAAGTTGCAGAGAATTTCACTAAGTTGTTGAGGCTGGCTTTGAACCTGCGATCCTTCTGTCTCGGCCTTGTAAGTACTGGGATTACAAGCATGCACCACCATGCCCAGCCTATTCATGTTTAAACACTCGTGATTTCCCCCATCTAAAAGAATTTGATAACCAGGTGTGGTGATGCAAACTTGTAATCTCAGTACTTAGGAGGCTGAGACAGGAGGATCGCAGGTTCAAAGCCAGTCTCAGGCAATTTAGTGAGGCTCTCAGAAACCTAGTGAAACCCTGTTTCCAAATAAGAAATAAAATCAGGCTGGGGGTGTAGCGTGGAGATAGAATGCCTCTGGTTTCAATCCCCAGCATCAAAAACAACAACAACAACAAAAATTCATTTGAACTGTTTTCTCTCTTTACTTTTCTTTCTTTTCCCCCCTTTGGTGGTACTAGGGATTGAACCCAGGGGAATTCTACCTCTGAGTTACACACCCAAACCTATTTCTTATTTTTTATTTGGAGACTTGGTCTCGCTAAATTGCTGAGGGCCTCACTATTGTTGCTGAGGCTGGCTTCGAGCCTGTGATCCTCCTGTCTCAGCCTCCCAAGTACTGGGATTACAGGTGTGCGCCACCACACCTGGCTCTAATGTTTTCTCTCTATTGAAGAATTGTGGGGGCTTTTGAACACTTTTCCTCTCAATAATCTTAAATGTAGCTATTCCTAGAATGGTATGTACTTAAAGAAAACTTAGAATATTGCAGTAAAGCCTGAATGGTTGTGTTCCTTCACAAATAGTCACAACCTTTGTAGTGAGTGATAAAAGAAGCAACATTGGGGTATAGTGTTTCTGTTATTTTGAACTGTATCCAGGGAGGCAAAAATGATTTAAAGTTGTTACTTTGAAGAAAAAGTTGTGAAAGGAAATAGAAGAATTTCTAGCTACATTTAATAAAGTTACCTATGGAATTAATTATAAAGATCTTGTTGGGAGGTTTGGAGATAATAACCACTGACCTAGGATTAAACAGTGGGCCGGGTGTAGTGGCGCACGCTTGTAATCCCAGGACTTGGGAGTCTGAGACAGGAGGATCACAGGTTCACTGCCAGCCTCAGCTACTTAGTGAGGCCCTCTGCAACTTAGTGAGACCCTGTCTCAAAATAAAGAATGGAAAATAGGTCTGGGGTGTAGCTCAGAGATAGAATGCCCCTGGGTTCAATCCCTGGGACTGCAAAAAAAAAAAAAACAGTTATTGGAATAATGCTGTTATATAACTGTGTTGTACGCTGAGGGTCAAAAATTCTGCAATCCATTAAACCATTCTTTGCTATCAAAACCAGTTTCTGTAGCCTACCATGTATAGTTATAAATTTTTAGAAGTGTGAGCAATCACTTTTTGTGCCATTTTTGCCTTCATGCCATGTTACTGTATTTAGGCCTTAATCTGGTATCTATTTTCCATCACAGAAATTTCTGGGTTTTGCACATAAATCTTAGAGAAAACTTAGATGAGTTTATTTCTCTTAGAAATTAAGCATCCTATAAAAAAACTTATTTATCTTAATTTTTTTCCTCCCAGGGGATTATTTCAGTGTAAAATGAGAATGTTTAGATGTAAGTATTTTTCATGTGGATTATTTTATACTTTTGTTGGTGCAATGTAATTATACATCATAGTGAAATTCAAAGTGATGCAAACATACATACACACAGCACTTGGTGTATTTCCCTCTGTATGGATTTTTAATGCAGAGGAAACAAAATGAAGTTTTTCAAAATTCACCCTTTTAAAAATATCAAACTGAGCCGGGCATGGTGGCGCACGCTTGTAATCCCAGTACTTTGGGAGGCGGAGACCGGAGGATCCGGGTTCGCGTTCGCGGCCAGCCTCAGCTACTTAATGAGGCCTCCGCAACTTAGTGAGACCCTGTTTCAAAATAAAGAATAAAAAATAGGGCTTGGGGTGTAGCTCAGAGGTAAAACGCCCCTGGGTTCAATCCCCAGTACCGCAATAAATAAATAAATAAGTAAATAAATAAATATGTCACTTAGAAATGTTAAATATAATAACACCCAAAAGGTTGCCTTTTTTGTATTAAATGTCGATGTAAAAAAATGCACAGCAGATTCCATAAGCCTCTTCAGT
Organism: Glis glis; assembly: GCA_004027185.1. Lineage (NCBI taxonomy): Eukaryota > Metazoa > Chordata > Mammalia > Rodentia > Gliridae > Glis > Glis glis. Next base: position 22,019 of record PVJS01020265.1, read on the forward strand.
GACACTAGTAGAGCTGTGGGAGAACATCCAACATCTGCTTATCTTTCCTGCAGTGGAAATGTTCATAATTGCAATGTGCAGTTTCCTTTGACTGAAGATAAACAGGTTTCTATTTGTTATACTTATGTTTCAGAAGTGTGTTTACTGCATGCTTTAAATGTATTTAATTTTTTTTCTCCTGACAGTTGGGGAGGTTCCAAAAACATCTGGTTATTATTGGGATTTTCTTAGCTTTCTTTTGAGGGCTGCTATATTTTTCAAAATTCTTTCCTAAGACTCTATTAGACTCTTCTTTTAGATTCCAGATTTAGGGACCACTTAGGAAATACGTTCACCCAAACACATTTCTGCCCATTACCTGCACCACTACCATGGCCTTGATTCATTCAACACAATCTCTTTTGTAAAACTCAATTTCCATAAGCAACTTCTTAAGGAGCCAGGGATAAATACATAAGTCAGCTTTGTCCTCGTTTGGTTCTTTGGCCGAATGCTAGATCCAGTAAGCTGTCAGCTAGAACACTACTGGAGGACTCCCCACGCAGCAGTCCCGGGGGGTTTCTGATAGAGTAGTGATTCCAAGGTCGAAAACCTGTTTGCTCCAGTTCCCAGGAGACAACTGCTAAACATTTTACCCTGTTGACCCGGGCCGCTCTTTGTCTCTCTAAGGTGTGGCAATCAGTCCTGGCAAGTGAGTTCCCTGCAAGGTATCCCCTGCTTTGCTTTAGGCATGACTGGCAGAGTTATATGTGGCGGAGATTGCTCTGTGCATATGAGAGGTTATACATCTATTCAGAATGGGAAAAAATTAAGCATTGGTGATTCTCTTGGTTGCCAAGGAATGCATCAATACCGTTTGTTGTTGTTGGTGGTGGTGGTGGTGTCTTTCCCCCTTAGCTGAGGTAAGAACCCCACTGCTGTGAGCCCTGTAAGCTTAGGACTGAGTCTCCTATCTTTAATGCGGTGTGCATACCTTGTCTAAATATAGAAAGGTGTGGTCTTTGCTGATATGGAGAGAGACAGTAGGATGACCTTCATTAGACTTCAGTACTGGTGCTACAGTTACACTTGGAGAAATAGGAGCCCTGCTTTAGTTGTACTTAGAGCTGAAATGCTCTTTCCAGCTGCTGAGTTTCTGGAGTAAGAAGTTTTCTGCATTAGACCCCTCCCAAAAAAAAAAAAACAAAGAAGTTGTAAAAGCCAGGAAAAGAATCCAGGAGTTTTGGGGTTTTTTGTTTGTTTGGTACTGGGGATTGAACCCAGGAGTGTTCCACTTCCAGGCTACACCCCCGGTCCTTTTTACTTTTTAATTTTTAAATTTTTTTTTTTTTTGCGGTACCGGGGATTGAAACCAGGGGCATTCTACCTCCGTGCTACACCCCCGGCCTATATTTTTTTATACTTTATTTTGAAACCGGGTCTCATGAAGTTGCGGAGGGCCTCACTAAGTAGAGAGACAGAGACAGAGAGAGAGAGGGAGAGAGAGGGACAAAGAGAGAGCGAGACGGAGAGAGAGAGGGAGGGAGGGAGAGAGAGAGAGAGAGAGCAAGCGACCTGAGGCTGGCCTCGAACCCGGATCCTCCGGTCTCCGCCTCCCAAAGTACTGGGATTACAAGCGTGCGCCACCACGCCGGCTTCTTTTTATTTTTTATATTGAAACAAGGTCTCACTAAGTTGCTGAGACTGACTTTGAACCTGCAATCCTCCCATCTCAGCCTCCCAAGTACTGGGATTACAGGTGTGCAACACCACACCCAGCTCAGGAGTTAATTTAATTTAATTTTAATTTTTTGTGGTACTGGGGATTGAATTCAGGAACATTCTACCTCTGAGCTACACCCCCAGCCTTATTTTTATTTTGAAACAGGGTCTCGTTAGGTTGATGAGAGTCTCACTACTTGCTGAGGCTGTCCTCGAACCTGCAATCCTCCTGTCTCAGCCTCCCAAATACTGAGATTACAAGCGTGTGCCACCATGCCTGGCTTATTCTTTATTTTGAAACAGAGTCTCACTAAGTTATGGAGGCCTCACTAAGTAGCTGAGACTGGTCGCGAACCTGCGGTCCTCCTATCTACAGCCAGGAGTTCATTATATAGGAAAAACATTCCTCGAGGATGGTTTCTTTATCTAGTTCATTGACCAGAAGCTAACATTTATTTAGAACGTGAAAGGTAAAGCCTAAGCTTCATGTACCTCGTGTACTTTAGAATAATGATTCACATTGATATAATCCTGGTACTTGCTACTGTTTAGAAAGCTTACACAAACTTTTTTCTAAGAAGAAAGGATACTTTATTTTTATTCTCAAGCATGTCACTATTTATTTTTATTATCAAGCAGGTCAGATATCACTAATTCTGTTTAACAGATGAAGAAATTCAGATACAAAGAGGTAAAAGGACAGCCGGGCACAGTGGCACATGCCTGTAATCCCAGTACTTGGGAGGCTGAGACAGGAGGATCCCAGGTTCGAGGACAGCCTCAGCAAGTAGTGAGACTCTCATCACCTTGTTTCAAAATAAAAATAAAAAATAGGGCTAAAGGTGTAGCTCGGAGGTAGAATGCCCGAGTTCAATCCCCAGTTCCACATAAAAAGAGAGAGAGAGAGGTAAAAGGGCTTGTTTAGGGGACTAAGTGAACCACTAATACAGCCAGTGCACGTGATTCCAGTAAACCTAGTTTTGATTGAGGTGGCCATTTTTTACCCTCTTTTATGAGGGTGAAACTACCCCAGTAGCTTCTCTGTTATGAGAATGTCTTTTTTATTTTTACAGTACTGGGGGTCCAACTCAGGAGTGTTCTACCTCTGAGCTACACCCCCAACCCTTTCTATTTTGAAACAGGGTCTCACTACGTTGCCAAGGCTGGCCTTGAATCTTCAATCCTCCTGTCCTGGCCTCGTGAGTACTGGGATTACAGTCATGCACCACCATGCCCAGCTTCACTTGCCTTTTTTTTTTTTAATTGAAGTTGGTTTCAGGTTTCAAATTTGTCTTTTGCTTGCCACTAATTTTTCTTTTCTTTTCTTTTTTTTTGGGGGGGGGTGGTGGTAGTACTGGAAATTGAGCCTAGAGGTGTTCTACCTCCAAGCTTCACCCCCAGCCCTATTTTATTATTTTTATTTTGAAACAGGGTCTCACTAAGTTCCTGAGGCTGGCCTCAAACCTACTATCCTCCTGTCTCGGCCTCCCAATCGTCACTACTTTTTAGAAAACTAAGTTTGCTTGCCTTTTTTCTTATTGCTTTAAAATGGTGGTTTCAGAACTTTGCTACATTATCATTGATTTAACTAGAGTCCATCAGTACATTGTCATATCCGTTGAATGTGGGATAGGAAGGAGGGAAGTCCTTTGTGTAAAGCATTTTCCTCAGCTGTTCTTCCTTGATCCTGAAAGCTTGGTGCCTGGCAGGAAATGATACAGTCATGTGTGATAACAAACTGATGAAGAAGAATTGCCTGTAAAGTCCTTGGCTGGTTCAAACTGATTGGCTGTCAGCTAGCAGATAGGTTCAGGCAGGTTTTTTGTTTGGTTGGTTGGGGTTTTTCTGTTGTTTTGTTTTGTTTTGTTTTGTTTTTTGGTACTAGGGATTGATTGAACCCTAGGGGCATTCTATATCCAAGCTACACCCTCAGCCCTTTTTACTTTTTTTTTTTATTTTTGCAATATGGGGATTGAACCCAGGGCCCCAAGCCCTATTTCTTATTCTTTATTTTGAAACAGGGTCTAAGTTGCGGAGGGCCTCACTAAGTGGCTGAGGCGGGCTGCGAACCTGGATCCTCCTGTCTCAGCCTCCCACGTACTGGGATTACAAGCACACACCACCACGCCCGGCTTTGCTTTTTTTTTGAAACAGGGTCTCATGAAGTTGCTGAGGGTCTTGCTAAGTTGCTGAGGCTAACCTTGAACCTGTGATCCTCCTGTCCTCCTGCCTCAGCCTCCCAAGTACTGGGATTACAGGTGTGTGTCACCACGCCCAGCTAGAAAAAATATTCATTATGAATGGAGTGAATTTGTACATATCAAAGCATTTTCTCTTCGATTTTTCCTACAATTATTTCATGGAGTAGATTTTCCATTGTACCTGAAAGTAAACTAGATAGCCCCAGATATCTATCTTCTTATTCCCACTTACTCAGATCAAACCACCCTTCTCTCTTGCCTGGAATACCAAAGTAACATCTATCTTCCTATTTATAAGTTTCATCCCACCTTCCAGTACATTCCCTTTACTGTAGTTAGAGAAATCATTCTGGGTATGCAAATCTGACTCCCTGATATGCTCAGGATGGATTCCAAATTCCTTGGCAAATGGTGTAAGAGTCTTCGAGATCTGCGCCTTGCTTTCCTCTCCCCGTCTTTACTGCAACCCTCCCTCCACTTTCTCACCATTCAGTAGGAATGAAGCTGTTTTCCTTTTCTCCCTCTAGCCAGGCCTTTGTACATGCTGCTCCCTCTACCCTAAACATCCCTTCATTTCCCTCCCAACCTCCTTTCAGGCCAATGGCTGTCCAGACTCCAGGACTGAGTGCATAGATGAGCTTATCTGGAGGAAAAGGAGCCCTGCCTCCCCTCTCTGCTGAAGAGGGCAGTGGATGTTTTGGCTGATGGTTTACGTCCCCCTCTGCTGTATTATCACTTTTCTCAGAAAGCCCTTCTCTGACCACCCTACCTAAAACCTCAGTGCACCCTATCAGTCTTTAGCCTCATAGCCACTGTTTGCTTCAGAGCGTTTACCACCAGCTTCGTTTTACTTATGTCCTTCTACCTCCACCCAATAAATATATTGGTCCCTTGACTTTTATAAAAGTTTATTGCTCTATTCCCAGTGTCTAGAATGGCACATAATAAGTCCTCAATAAACACTAGTTGAGTGGAAACTATGATGTAGTCTTCAAAAGTAGTTTTCTTTTTTTTGGGGGGGGTACTGGGGATTGAACCCAGGGGCATTCTACCTCTGAGCTATACCCCAGCCCTATTTTATTCTTTATTTTGAAACAGGGTCTCACTAGGTTGTGGAAGGCCTCACAAGTTGCTGAGGCTGGCCACGAACCTGCGATACTCCTGTCTCAGCCTCCCAAGTACTGGGATTACAAGTGTGCGCCACCACACCCAGCTGTCAAAAATAGTTTTCAAACTTGACAGTTTCAGAATCAACTGGAGCACTTTAAAAAATTATTGCAGATTTAGGCTCCTTGAACTAGGTTCTGGCATCCACATTTCAAAACCACTATTAAGTTATCTAAGAACAGAAGATTAGGTACTTTCCTCTGTTTTGGAAGTATTGCCTTTGAGTTGAAATCTCTATATAGTTTGATTATAGTTTGGTTTCTGTATTATAACTTTCTGCTCTGATTAGTAGTTTTGCCAGTGGGAAAACACAGGTCCTATGACCTATGTGGAATTAACTAAGCGATTAGATGGCAGTTTAGGTAGTTTTAGCCTAACAAATTTGTATAAACCCACAGATGGCCAGCTCCATTGTCATGGAAGGAAGAGGAGATTATTATATAGAACCTAAGAGAGGCTACTGTGCCTAAGTATGAATGGTGTGTGTGTGTGTGTATGTATGTATGTTTTACTAGTGATTGAACCCAGGAGCATTCTACTTCCATGCTACACCCCCCAGTCCTATTTTATTTTTTGTTTGTAACAGGGTCTCGCTAGGTTGCTGAGGTTGTCTCAAACTGCTATGCTCCTGTCTCAGCCTCCCAAGTTCTGGAATTACAGGTATGCGCCACCATACCTGGCTGAGTATGGGGTTTCTTTTTTTTTTTTTTTGCAGTACCAGGGATGGAACCCAGGGGCATTCTACCTCCAAACTACACCCCCGGCCCTATTTTTTATACTTTATTTTGAAACCGGGTCTCACGAAGTTGCGGAGTCCTCACTAAGTAGCTGAGGCTGGCCGGGAACCCAGATCCTCAGGTCTCCGCCTTCCAAGTACTGAGATTACAAGCATGGGTCACCACACCCGGCTAGCTGAGTATGGGGTTTCTAAAGTCTTTTGTAGTCAGCTCACCCAGGAGGCAGATGTAGGGCAGTAACCCATACAACACAGCCAATTTCTCAGAAAAAGGAAGTTCAAGACAGAACTCGAGATAAAACTTTGCAAGTCAGTTGAAAGTTGTTTTGTGAGGAAAAGAAGTTCCCCACTAGCATCAGACACAATTGAAGGCTACAAACAAGAATAAGTAAGGCAGCCTCTTCTGTGGTTTGTGTCACAAATATGTGGGCTTTCTCAACTGCCAGTAAACACGAGAGAATACACAGTGATTTTCGTACTTTATTATCTTCTGATTTTCATACTTTATTATCTTCTGAAGTATACTTACGTCTTAAGCATCCCTGTTAACATTTCAGATCCTGTTTATTAAGCTTTCAGTGCACAGCATTATACCAGATGCTATATAATGCAATGTGAGTGACAATCTCCCTGTGTTGCCTTACTTGCAAAAGCAAACCGTATTCAGAGTATTCACCTAACTGAAGTGAAACAAAATTTAGCATACTCCAAAGTAAGACAATTGAGCAGATGAACAATTGTATTATCTTTGCTTTTACAAGAGTCTTTCTGTACATGATCAGCTGTTTTGGAGTTAGAACAAGAAGGAAGGAAGAAGGCAACTGAGTCCACCCAGATGTTTATACAGCAGGTGGTCCCCTCTCTCTTCTCCCACAGGGATGGGATATCTCTGCCAAGAGCTAGGTGGTGCTGCTGATAAAGAGCCTCTGTCGCTTGAGTGGAGACATGGACGGCCTGAGTTCCTCCTTGTTTGAGTAGTAGACATGGCTGATGGCAAAGTATTTTGGGCAGAGAGGTAGTTTGTAAATGAGGAACTTCATCTACGAATCGCTATGTTTCTTAGCCCTTGCGGTTCTAATTGTTGTTTTCTTCACAGCTCACTTTCTCTCAGGCCCCACCCCTCACTGCAGAGAAAAACTTGTTGATGACAGCTCCACTTTTTCATGTCTTGCACAAAGGCAAATGTCTCTGAAAAATTGGCTTACGCAAAACATCTGTGTGCTTGACTCTGATCCCACGATGGTGTTTTCCTGTACTGCCTTTGTTTCTCTCCTCCTCCTCCCCTTCTTCTTCTTCTGTCCATTTTAAAAATTGAAAACAGAAGCTGGGTGTGGTGAGGCTGAGACAGGAGGATCGCAGGTTCAAAGCCAGCCTCAGCAATTTAGCTAAACCTTGTTTCAAAATTCAAAATAAAAATAAATAGATAAATAAATAGAACTGGGGTTGTACCTCAGAGGTAGAATACTTGTGGGTTCAGTCCCCCATACCAAAAAATGAAAAATAAAAATTGAAAATACAGTATAACACCATTTAAGAAATTTGCAAAAAGAGAAAAATCAGTCCTCTAATCCCAGTAGTTGGGAAGCTAAGACAGGAAGATTGCAGGTTCAAGGCTAGCCTCAGCAATTTAGGGAGACCCTGTTTCAGAATAAAAGTAAAATATAAAAAAAGGGTTGGTGGGAGCTGGGTATGGTGGCACAGACCTGTAATCCCAGTTCTAGGATGCTGAGACAGGAGAATTACAAGTCTGAGGACTAACCCTAACCGTCAGCAAATTAGTGAGACCCTGTTTCAAATATATACATACATACATATGGGGCTGGAGGTGTAGCTTAGAGGTAGAATACTCCTGGGTTTAACCCCCAGTACTACAAAAAGGGGGGGGGGATTGAAGGTTGAATGCCCCTGGGTTCAATTCCCAGTATCAAAAAAAAAAAAAAGAGCCAGGTGTGGTGGCACATGCTTGTAATCCCAATACTTGGGAGGCTGAGACAGGAGAATCGCAGGTTCGAGGCTAGCCTCAGCTACATAGGCCCTTTGCAACTTAGTGAGACCCTGTTTCAAAATAAAGAACAAAAAATAGGGCTGGGGGTGGAGCTCGGAGGAGGAATGCCCCCCCCCGTTCAATCCCCAGTACCAAAAAAAAAAAAGAAAAACAGAATCCCCCAGTGTCACCATTCTTACTAATAACCCTTTCCATACTAGCCATAACTCCTTGAAGTTCTTAACATGCATAGCTCCTTGCTTAGTTATGTCCTCTTTCTTAAGCAGAAGTTCAGATATTTTGTCATACAGCCACTTCCCTATTATTTTCCTGATTCTGGCATCATCTTTTGGTTTTTGGTTGGGAGTCGACAAAAGGGCATTGCAGCTTATCAGCACCCTGTCAGTGAGCCCTTGTTTTTATTTTCCTTTCTGACCTTTGGGACCCAAGTATTCTTGTTTATAGAGTATAGCTAAGATCCAATCCTTATTTTTAAAAGTAAGACATTAATATGTATAGAATTTTAAAATTCCTTAACACTTAAATATTGCTGTTAAGTTACATTGATGCCTGTGGGGAGGGGGTGTACTGGGGATTGAACCCAGGGACATTCTACCTCTGAGCTACACCCCAGCCCGATTTTTTATTTTTTATTCTGAAACAGGGCCTCACTAAGTTGCGGAGGGCCTAAGTTGCTGAGGCTGGCTGCAAACCTGCAGTCCTCCTGTCTCAGCCTCCCAAGTACTGGGATTACAGGCATGCGCCACCACACCCGACTTTTTTTTTTTTTAAGTCTAATTTTTTACCCTTTGTGTTGCAAACCTCAACTCTCCCAATACCTGACTAATCTTGTCAATAGCAGTGCTTCACTTGTATAACTGGTTTTCTACCTTATCAGAGCTGTCTTTATATCTCACCCTTTGTCCTCTACTTAATAGTGAATAAGGCTATATCCATGTCTCTGATTATTCTCCCCCTTTCTCATTTGACAAAACAAAAAGCAAAATAGACCACATCTCCTTGTTTGGCTAGAATGAGTATCTTTAGCTACTTTCCTTTTGGAGCATGGTTTCTTGTGCTTAGATGTTTAAAGGCAAGCCTGTGGCAGGCAGCGTTCCCTGATGCTTAGGAAGACTGTAGGACTTACATAGAGCCATACTACCTATTACTGTGTGAGAAAGACCCTTCTTAGTATTGTAACTTTTCTTCTAATCACTTAACATAAGTTTTGTCTTTGGTAGTAAAACTGGTGTTTAAAATCATTTCCATTTAATCCTTATGGTTTTCTGAGTTGTCATTGGGGTAGGTTATTGGACCTGGCTCAACCAGGAGCTAAAAGCAATCTAGGCAGCAGGTATAGGATTGTACTACGATATCTGTTCCTACACTAGAGCAAATATATGATGAGTTTTAACTCGTTTTCCTCCAATGCATTTAAAACATGTATGAAAGTTAACCTTTGGATCACTTTGATTTGGATATTTTGCTCTTATTCCAAATCCTAACTAAAATATTTGGAGTTCTCATTGTTTCACATTGCACTCAAGGACTGCAAAATATGACTTTGTGATTTCTTTGTCCTCAGTTCTCTGATTTCTTATAATCTCTGGAAAATAGAGAAGAATGTTGCTTCTTCATAAATTTACTTTAAAATGTGCATACAGTGGATTTGAAAAAGGAATTACTATTAAACAATGGACTAGGCATCAAGAAAGCCCAATAAAGCAAATTTGCAAGGAACGTGCCAGGCGTGGTGGCACACACTTGTAATCCCAGTACTTGGGAGGTGAGACAGGAGGATTGCAGGTTCGGGGCCAGCCTCAGCTACTTAGTGAGGCCCTCCGCAACATAGTGAATCCCTGTTTCAAAATAAAGAATAAAGAGCCTGGCATGGTGGTGCAGGTTTGTAATCCCAGTACTGGGGAGGCTGAGACCGGAGGATCCGGGTTCGTGGCCAGCCTCAGCTAGTGAGGCCCTCTGCAACTTAGTGAGACCCTGTTTCAAAATAAAGAATAAAATCAGGCTAGGGTGTAGCTCAAAGGTAGAATGCCCCTGGGTTCAATCCCCAATACCATAAAAAAAAAGAATAAAAAATAGGGCTGGGAGTATAGCTTGGAGGTACAATGCCCCTAGGTTCAATCCCCAATACCAATGAATGAATGAAAGAAATAGGGCTGGGGGTGTAGCTCAGAAGTAAAATGCACCTGGGTTCCATCCCCAGTACCACACACACAAACAAAAAAAAACAGGAATAGAAGATGACCTGAACTTCAGAAGATGCTTTTCCAAGGGTGAAAGAGGAAAGGGTCTGAAAGGGTTTGACATCTTGGCCAAATGCATGAAAAGCCCAATTTGCATTCCTTCTACAGGTGTGTTTTGAATACTTGGGAAGGCATTTGTTGAATCACGCAAATGAAATGATTTTTCAAATGCTGAACAGTTTTTCTGAGTTAATCTCCTTTTGTTTTATGTATTCCCACCAACCATTTAAAATTTAGTGCAATCAATAGATCCAACATTTTACATACTAGGAAAGAACTATTCAGGTCATTTGCTTTTGGGTCCACAGAGCTTTTAAGTTTTTCCCTTTCAAAAGAAAAGTACTTGTGAGGCTGAGACAGTAGGATCGCAGGTTCAAGGCCAGGCTCAGCAACTTGGGCCCTCTGCAGCTTAATGAGACCCTGTTTCAAAATAAAATAGGGCTGGGGGTGTAGCTCAGAGGTAGAATGCCCCTTGGTTCAATCCTCAGTACCACAAAAAAAGAAAAGAAAAAGTATAGCCAGGCATGGTGGTGCACACTTGTGATCCTAGTACTTGGGAGGCTGAGACAGGAGGATCTCAGGGTCATGGCCAACCTTAGCAACTTAGCGAGGTCCTCTGTAACTTAGACCCTGTTTCAATATAAAAAAAAATATATAGGGCTGGGGGTGTAGTTCAGAGGTAGAATGTCCCTGGGTTCAATCCCCAGTACCCCCACACACACCACGTAAGGCGGGGGGGGGATTCTTTGATCTGAGTAATTCAGAGGTAGAATGCCCTTGGGTTCTATCCCTAGTAAACACATGCACACGCGCGCACACACACA
>PVJS01020266.1:0-11193 GCA_004027185.1 Glis glis
GAGGTGGCCGGGGGCTTCCGGGGTGGGGCGCGCGCGGGCGGTCCGGTACCTGCGCACAAGGGGCCTAGCGAGGTGGCCGGGGGCTTCCGGGGTGGGGCGCGCACGGGCGGTCCGGTACCTGCGCACAAGGGGCCTTGAATACATTTTCTGATTGAAAGTTTTCAAATATTAAAAAAGAAAAGAGGACCATAAATATATATTGATGGAAAACTATTGGGATTCTCACTGGTATGGGTCCATGGTGTATTATATACACGTATCCATGTGGATATAAATGAATTACTTTTTCTCCTAACTTGCCTACTATATGGATGAATTCCATTCCTGATTGGAGAATCATGAGCTAAAAATCAGAACACCAAATATAAATATACATATATCTATATGTATGTGAACATTGGTAAAATTTGACCTCAGAAAATAATCAATGCTTTAAATTTAGCAGTATGGTTTGGAGTAAGAAATATGAAAATTATGAAATAATGAGAAATATAGAGCTTCTGAACACATCCCATTTATGATATTCTAAATAGTCATGAAACAAATGCAATTTTACCTTCAAGACCCAAGCCAGAAGTCTCCATTTCAAAATGCTTATTTCTTTACAGCATGGATAAATGGCCATGAGCAAATTGGCTTTACTATCTAAGTTTATTATACTTATATATGTTTTGGAGGGCTGTCTATGCATATTCTTTATTATACAGTGAGGTACCCCCAAATGAAACCCCCATACATCTCTTCCTGGTTATAATATGCTGCCATTCTCCCCCTAGAAATTAATACATCTGTATGCTGGATCATGCATTTTCGTCTCTTGCTGCGGAATCAGTGATCGTAACAGCTATTCTGTTCATGAATATGTAAATACAACATGCATAAAAATTAGCAGGCAGTTTACACTACAGACTGTGCCCAACTCTGTTTATCTAATACAAAAAAGAGGTAATTTTAATTTTCAGCCATTTTGAATTAGTGTTACAAGTCTTGCCATAATTATGTAATATGGAAATGCATAAATGATGCAAATGCAGATGCTCATGATAGCTGGACTGCAAATATATCGGCATCTATGCATAGCTATGGTGATGCGCGCAGATTTCCTCATTACTTCACTCTGATGCCTAGTGATACGGGAAAAATGCCTTAGGTCCTTAATAACCTTGTATTTGCTGACTAAGTTCCACCCCCATAGCTCACCCCAATAAATGACTAGAATAACATTTAAATTACACACACACACACACACACACACACACACACACACGCACACACACATATGCTGACATACACTTTATTCATTTGAATGGGAAATATGATGGCTATATTCAATGAAGTCTTCTGGAGGAAGCACTAAGCTCTGGGAAGGAAATAATTGGTGGATTTTATTATTGAAATAAGCAAGCGTGTTCATGCATATTTTTGCGGCATGCATGCCTACGCGCCTCTCTGTGCAAACAGTGCTACTGCAGCATGTGCGCAGTGATTAGGTTGATGTAATTACGGTGAAATAAAGGCAGCTGCACTGATAATTTCACAGTGAATATTAAAGACATATGTGCCTTCCAGTGTACAATAAATGAACCTGAACTGCTGTCAGGGTCTAGGAGGACAGTGTGGCCAATGCACCTATTGTGTCCCTGCTGCAGAAAGGAGCCTGCCGATTGGCCACTGTGTGCATCACATAGCACTGGCTGGTTATAAAGGAGTTGTCTAGGGGAGAGCCTGTAGGTACTCCATTGTCTGGTAAAGTTCATATGACTGCATTCTTTTTTGCAAGGGGGGTGGAGGGAGAGGGGGATGTGGGGGTGTCAGCTCAACTGTAAAAGCTGCACAGATTTTTTTTTCTTTCTCTCTCTCTGCCTCTCCATAGATCGTTTCTGTTTCATGCCCTGTCTCATTTTGCATAGCTAAAAAAGAATGCTAATTAAGATCCCATGTCTTAACCTGAAAATAATGACTCGGCTGTAATTAGAAATCTGGTGAGAGTTTAAAATTCTGGTAGGGGACCAAAAACATCAGTTGTGGTGCTTAGGAGGAAAATGAAGAATTATTTTTCTGTAATCAAGGTAAACATGGGAAAGGGGGATTCCCCCCCCATCTTTTTAACCAATGGTGTTCTACTGCAGATGAGAAGATACTGTATTTCAAAAAACTATTTTAACCATCAAATTGAAAGAACACAAATCAGTAGAAATAGAAGCCTTCTTAATCCTCCTTAGGATGCAATTCAGATGAAAGAACTGCTTTTTTTATTTTTCTTTTTGTATGTGTGTGTTATAGATGGATCTGAGAACGCTGTCTGGGCTTGGTGCCAAGGGCTGGTATTTCACAGCAGCGACCGCCTCACGGACGAGCTGTGGGAAGCAGGAGAGAGACTCTCTCTTAGGGTGCCACTACTATGGAGACACAGCTGGGCTGAACAAGATTTGCTTCAAACGACAACAAGAGAGACAGAAAGTATCTGGTTCAACCGCTGCCCAAGCAGGCAGACACCAGAAGAGCTAGCAGCCAATCCGGCCATGCTGGAAGCCAGCTCTGCAGCTCAGCCAATCAGGGACATCACTGGTGAGAAACTCATTTACATCATGCAGTAATGAACTTTGTTTAACATAGCCTTCCTCCTTTCCTGTTACCCCCCATATTAGGTCCTTCCATTAATTATTCTGCTGGCATAATTTAAATCGCTATGCAAAAATGTGGCTACATTCTCTCTGATAGCTTTTACTACCCTCCCACCTCCTACCCACTGGTGTCTGCAGCCACTGGAAGTGATTCTGGGTACAGTTCTATTTCGTTTTGACCTTGCAAAATTACCTTCTTTTCTTAAAAAAAAAAACTTAGAAAAAAATCAGTGTTTATTTTATCTGATCCCTCTTCTTCTGAATACATGCTTTCTCCAAGTTGGGATTTAAACCTGTTTCAAGGCAATAGAGAATAAGGGGGTGCATTGCTATGGAAGTTGCAGGTTTTCCAAGCAATCTGCATCTTAGAGCTTCCTTTAATGTTTTCGGATTTTATGTTGCGGGGCCATTTTATATACAGTTCTTTAGCCAAAAAGTGCTTGTGTACGTCTGTCACATGGAGGAAAGTTCACTCTTGTTATATTTCATTCTTCACTGCTCTCAGCTAACATGTCATTTTATTAATGAATAGAACTGAGGTCATTTCTGGACAAATCTCCCCCTTCCCATCACAGCACAATGCACCTGATTTGCATCCATTTACTAGAAATACTGAATACAAGAACCAGCTTGAAAGGAAGTTGAGGGACCAGCTTACATATTATTTCAGAATATGTTACAGCAAGGCAGTTAGGTTTTCAGAATGTATACTATTTAACATCTGCCTTAGTGTGTCTGTAAAAATGCATGATCTCCATTCACAGTGTAATACTCTTAGCGAATTTATGGAATTGTTATATAACCAAAGTAGAGCAAATGAAATAACAGTCATGAAGGAGTTCATTTATCTACAGAAAACCTTTGGAAACACAATTTTGTCTTGTGCATTTGTATTTAGTTTGTCAGGGATAAAGTCGTTTGTTCTGTAGATAACTTAGAGGCTGGAACATGTGGCATGTGAAGATTTCAGGTTGCTTTATAGAATCCCAAAGAGCGAAACTGGGTCACACTTCAATGCGATTTCTATTAAGTCATATCTTTATTGCATTATTGGCATTAAAGGGCTACAGTTTTCTAGCAGGGAAGGTAAAGTTTCATTGCCCATTTGTTTTTTTGTTTCTGAAGAATGCTTTGAATATAATTATTCAAAGACATGAAATTTTAAAAACATCGACAAGGGTTTCATAACAGTGCAGGATTCGTTTAAGAAGCTTAAAGGGTACAACGATAGGCAGAGTCACTTTTTAAAGCATATGAAGGATTTAGAGGGGAAACCATGGCCCTTTTAATTCATGAGGCATTCCATCATCCCATCATCAGTATTCAGGGGCGACTCCTGAATCAGTCACAAGCTCCCCTGCTGCAGATCCTGTAATTTGAATCATGTGTAATAATATATTATCCTACTGGGGGCCTTCTTTCAGTAGGAGAATGGTTTATACATTCTGGTATAAGAGAACTTTTGGCTTCTTGCCGACTCACAGCCATTACTCACATAGGCAATCACGATCGTCTTGCTTAAGGAATAACATCTGCACAACCTCCTGAGCCAAAAATCTGCAACCTCCCCCACGTTATGAATTACGATTTCTTAGAATTGGGAACACTTGACAAACTGAAGTAGAAAAATGGAAGGTTTAAAGGAATGGATCAAAATTTTATTGAGCATGCCATGTGGCGACAGTGCAAACTCCCATTCCTTTGAAATGATGGAGAATAGGGAGGAAAAGGGACCAAAATATACACCTGGATGTGCGCGTGTGATTTTTAGACACAGTTGAAATGTAATGTGTTTTATGAGACATGGCTGCCTCTGCGCTTTTCTGTGGACGTCCTAGCCAGGTTCTGTAAAGGGTGTGGCAAGACGGAGGGATAAAGGAGGGGTGGAGATGGCCATGAAGGCATAGACATATCTCACCTCTGCAAGGTCATTAATTTTCCTCTGTTTTTGCTTACCTGCAGAAATTAAATGCACTGAGCCAGCACTGAGCTATTCTCTGTGTGTGTGGAATACCCTCCCTTTCTTAAACAGCTGAAATCCTTCTTTGCTTCAAGGGCCAGCTTAACTATTCCCTCTGCTGTGGAATCTTCCCAAACCATCATGGCAGGAATCTCTCACTTCTCTGCGCGTGTCTTTGCACCTCCATGATTGCTTGTGTGGCTGCAGATAGTGCTGAAGGGCCACATGGGGCATGTCGTCGCCACCCGACCCAAAGCCCCTGGGAGACAGAGATCACAGTGAATTTGCCTTCCACCTCCAGCCGTAAGAATAATGAATTATGCTCCTAAATTTAAAATCCATATTTTAATTAATGAGTTACACGTATGTTGTAAATTGTAGAGGGAGGGTTATACAAATATGACATTGCCAACTCTCGCCACCAGACATAGTTGATGTCAGTTTTACTTTATCGGTGTTATGCCTTTCATTCCAATGGCCCTTCATAATAATGCTCAGAATAAATGGTCAATGCATTTTTTTGAACAACCAGTTGTAGGAAAATGTAAATCATTTTATTTTTCAAATATGGAATTTAACTTAGTTTGGTGTTTTGAAACTTAAAAAAATAAGTGAAATTCATGTAGATTGGTTGCAAAGCAACCATCATACAAGAAAATTAGAGGATCCAGCTCTACTGTTAATGATGTGAAAGAATTAATTACTTGGAAGAGTTAAGCAATTAATGCTGGATGTTGGAATGCTCTACAAAGCATACTAAGTCAGGATTTATGAAATCTTGAGTTTTATTCTTAGTAATATAATAAATATATGCATTTCAAACTATAAACAATCACAAGAAGCTCAAGATCATATTTCTAGATGTTTTTAATATAATTTGATGACATCTTACCAAAATATGGTTGCTTTTATGTTACTTAAAATTTAGTTTTGGTGACTACTCCTAAGTCGAGATTAATTTCTCAGCACACAATGATATTCTTATTATTAAGTTTGTAAATTTCTAGATTTAAAAAATTTTACTTGAAACTGTTTGCCCCTACAAGTTATGAGAAAGAAATAAAATAAGCAGCAAATACATGTCTTTACTTTTATGTCTGGAAAAATAGAAATTTTAGTGTTGGAATCAGATAAAGTCTAGATTTAAAAGTCTTTGAGAAGAAAAGTATCTTGCACCAAATACATACTTTCAAGTTCCCTGGCTAGCTGAAACTAGTACCTAGGATTCAGAAAGATTAAATAGATTTTTACCTCCATCAAATAATCTTTACTTTTAAAATTAACCAGATAGGATTATATGATTTTATAGTACTGATATAAAATATACTCACTTATGTAATCCAATGCTATTTGGAGCTTTTCCATTTTATAGGTGAACAAAAAAAGGGGCTAGACCTTATTGAGGTGGCATTTTCCCACTATCCTATAATAAAGTAATCAGGTATTAATAAGCTATCATTTTATTAATATTCAGTAAGAATAATTCTAGTTTCAATGAATAAAGTGGAAAGTAGATATCTGGGTTCACTCTGTAGTGTCTGGGAATTCATTTGACATGGATATTTTATCTTACATAATAGGATTGGTTCAATGGATTTGGGTGGGGTTAGTTTGACCTTTTTTTAAAAAAAAAATCTATAAGCCGGGCATGGTGGCACACACCTATAGTCCCAGTACTTGGGAGGCTGAAACAGGAGGATCACAGGTTTGAGGACAGCCTCAGCAAGTAGTGAGACTCTTCAATCTAGTGAGACCCTTTTCCAAATAAGAAATAAAATCAGGCTGGGGTGTATCTCAAAGGCAGAATGCCTCTGGGTTCCATCCGCAGTACCACAAAAAATAAATCTATAAATTGTACTATTAATCTTTATCTTTTTTTTATCCTGCTGAAATCTCTAGTTATCTTAGTGAGGAGGTATTTACTTCTAGCCCAGTAATTTTTTTTTCGGTACCAGGGATTGAATGCAAGGGTGTTCTACCTCCGCGCTACGCCCCCGGCCCTATTTTTTTTATACTTTATTTTGAAACTGAGTCTCACGAAGTTGCGGAAGGCCTCACTAAGGAAAGAGAGAGAGACAGGGAGAGAGAGAGCGAGAGAGCTGAGGCTGGCCGCGAACCCGGATCCTCCGGTCTCCACCTCCCAAAGTACTGGGATTACAAGCGTGCGCCACCACGCCCGGCCTAGCCCAGTATTTAAAAATAGAATCTGGAGCTTGTAAACACTGGTAGATAACTTGTACCTGTTTAGCACCAAATACTTCTCAAAAACAGTAAAAATAGTAGGAGTCTTTCCAGCATCTTCTGTGCAGGAAATCATATTTAAGAGTTAAGAGAATGACTAAATAAATGTAGAATACCTTAAATGGAGAAAAATGTTACTTTATAAGATCACTATATATTGTTTGATACAATGGCATCTGAATAATATTGTTGTTCCTTAAAAAAACTTATTAAAGGCTGGGTGTGGTGGCACACACTTGTAATCCCAATATTTGGGAGGTTGAGACAGGAGGATAGCAGTTTTGCAGCTACTTTCAGCTACTTAGTGAGGCCATCCGCAACTTAGTGAGACCCTGTTTCAAAATAAAAAATAAAAAATAGTGATGGGGGTGTAGCTCAGAGGTAGAATGTCCTGGATTCAGTCCCCAGTACTGCAAAAAAAAAAAAATCCTAAACAACTTATTAAAGTAGTGATAAATAGGATAGAAACTATAAAATACTCCCCCTTGTGTTTGCAGTTTTTAGTATCATAATCTGTGATTCATACTCCCAAATTAACTCAATTAGGAAAGTAAGGATAAGTATTGAGATGTATGAATAAATAGGAGAACCATTAAAGGAATATATGACCTATTTATAAGTTGGTAAAAGAATAGATGACACTGGACTAAATAGTTTGCATGTTTTACCTTTTTTAAACTTAGCCCTTAAAACATGATCAATATCAACAACAGTATGAAGTATATTGAGGTACTTACTGAATATTTTCCTGCATTGGTGATAACATGTCTTATTGTTAGTGAGCAGCAACATTGAACTATACCTGGTTGCTGAAACAAGGAGAAGAACAAGAGAATATAGATCATATGAAAAGATCATATAAAAGAATATGTCTAGCCGGGCGTGGTGGCGCATACTTGTAATCCCAGTACTTGGGAGGTTGAGACCGGAGGATCCGGGTTTGCGGCCAGCCTCAGCTACTTAGTGAGGCCCTCCGCAACTTAGTGAGACCCTGTTTCAAAATAAAGAACAAAATATAGGGCTGGGGGTGTAACTTGGAGGTAGAATGCCCCTGGGTTCAATCCCCGGTACCACACACACACACACACACACAAAAGAATATGGCTGATGGTCACTGGGGAGAAGCTATATGCCACATGCCACACTATGTGCTACATAGTATTATTAAAGTCAATTCTCTAATAAACACATAGATAGTATTGCTCTCGTTATTTTTTTTTTTTTTGCGGTACCGGGGATTGAACGCAGGGGCATTCTACCTCCGCGCTACACCCCTGGCCCTATTTTTTATACTTTATTTTGAAACCGGGTCTCACGAAGTTGCAGAGGTCCTCACTAAGTAGAGAGAGAGAGAGAGAAAGAGAGAGAGAGAGAGAGAGAGAGAGAGACGGAAGGAGAGAGAGAGAGAGAGAGAGAGAGAGAGCACTGAGGCTGGCCATGAACCCGGATCCTCCAGTCTCTGCATACCAAAGTACTGGGATTACAAGCGTGTGCCACCAAACCCGGCTGTTCTCATTATTTTTATCGATGAGAAAACCGAGGTTTGAAAGGTTAATCAACCTCTCAAAGTCACATGGCTAATAAGCAGCAAAACTGGGATTCAAACTGAGGATTCCTTATCATTATACCCATACTCAATAGTTAGTACATGACAGTTTACCATTTGGCTATAGAAACAGATTTTTTCATATATATTCATAAATTATACCCTATCCTTTGTTTAGATGTTAAGATGTATTTTACCTTAGTATTTCATACATCAATTTGAAAGCAGTTGATCTCACAATAATATCTAGATCAATATTTTCCTTATATTTTGGTATTTATGCAATCATTCAGATCATTTAAGGTAATGCATACAAAGGCAATTTCCAAATAGTAAAGCCCTAGTTGAATGTAAGGTCATTCCAATATTAAAATGTCTTTGTACAGCTGAATTGCTAAAAATGATTATTTGACAAAAACGTTCCCATTTCCTCTTTCCTCTAGATAATCACTTACCACCTATATCACCTATTTTATGAGAAAATTAATGCTTATCGATTTGGCAATTGCAGAACATCACTTCCCTATCTCATTAGATCCTGACTATCCAGACATTTAAGGGAGCTCAGCTTCCTCAGACCTGGTTTATCAGCTTGTGTCTATAACACAGTAGAATCCATGGGATGCTCAGAGAAAAGAATCTTGCAGTTATTAAAGGTGTAGTAATAAATCTTAAGCCTAATGCTAGATCTTCTAGTTCTCATCTTGTAGTTAGTACTAAGGGGCATAGCCATCAAGGTATTGAATTTAAGAGAACCAGCTTACCTTTCAGAAAGCAAAGGAGAAAAGGAAAGCGTGGAGAGTTTCTTACTGTTGGCAATGAATCACCGTCCAGTTACTTCCCTCAACTTTCTTACCCCTCCTTTCTCAAACATGTTGTGCACTTACCACATGCAGAAAACATGCAGACATGGCCTCACGAATAGCTTCAACATTGTTATTGATGTTCACTATGGAAATCCTCTCTATCAATATATATGAATGCACAATTAAAGTGCTTAGTTTTGTTCCACAATTTATGGTCCTGTTTCCTAAAAATCATGAGAGTGTTGAGCCCTATGGTTCTCATTTGAGATCATCCCACTTTATTTGTGGTTCTTCTGTCATCCTGATACATAAACTCCAGGCAGTGCTCTTGGAAGGCCTAACGCAGGCAGGAGGAAGCAAGCCTGCCCTGGCTGTGCCTGACAGACGGTAGGCCCGTGACTGATGTGAAGAGCTCCTTAGCAGCTTTCAGGGTCACACTGTGATTTTTGCCTGTGCCCTTCATTATTCTCTTCTATTTAGAACTTGATAGGTTTTTTTTTAATTCTCCTAATATTCCATTACTTTAATATTGCTAAAAATTACCTCTTTGTGGATAAGAATCAAAGTCAATGTAGTATATTCTTTCCTTGGTTTCTGAACTTACCAAGAAAGTACATCACTGGTCAAATATTTAAGTCATATATTTTCAGAATGTTTATATTTACACAGTGTAAGCCAGAACTAACAATATGGAAGAGTATGTCAATTAGTTTTTAATGATCACTTAACTCTACAGGGTAGCGTGAAAGTGTTAGGAGATGATCGCTGGCCAAATGCCTGGTTCTGAGTCTAGGCTCCTTTTCTTTAGGCTAGATACATAAGTTTGGACAAGTTATGTTGTAATTTATCTGTGCTTCAGGTTTTTTTCCATCTTTGCAGTGGTACCTATGTTAAAATATTGTGTGGATTTTGAGCATTTTTACAAAGGATGGTGGTATAAAGACAAATGAATTTGTATCCTTTATTATTCAAAGTAGTACAGAATGTAGTTGGAGGAGGGAAGGAGAGAATGAGAGGAAGAGTATTTTTAAAAATATTAGTGCAAGGTAGTTCAGTACTATAATAGAGATATGTTTATGCTCATATATTTACTTTTATTTATTAGTTCTACTCTGCCTCTTTAATCTGCTTTTTCTTCCACTTGAACAAGTTATCAAACCACTGATAGTCATCAATTTTACCCTATCAAATTTAGTTTTATTAAAAATTGGTTTTTAAAAGACTAACCTTTTAGTGATATTGGCATAATGTTATAGTTACAGGTAATTAAAATATTTCATTCATTGATTCTACTTTTTCCTCCCTTACTCTTTGGCCATATCAGGAAAAACAAGTACCCCAAGTCATAAATAAATATTTGTGAAAGCACTTACTCTGAGTGTTTTCAAAGCTTCAAATTAGAGCTAATATTTCAGACCATGATACCCTAGAATGACCAGAGACTGAGCCCCTAAACAGTGACATTCTGTACAAAACCTTCATCCACAGTTCAAGTGTCTAATATTCAAGAATCGGATATTTGATGCCAATGGACTTTCCTAAAGCAATCTCCATTGTGCCCAGAAAGGAAAAAAAAAGATTCTAATCAGGAGACCTGGCTTAGAACTCTATGTAACTGCTGTGAGCTTTGCTTTTTGTATTTTGAAATGGGGATAATAATGACTCCCAAGAAAGATAATCATGTGGGTTAGAAAAGAGGACCTGTGGAATAATGTTAGGTTTTCTCTCTCTTCTGTAGGCTTTGTAAAGCCTGTTCAAGTGTGTGTTTAAATGTCAATGAGAGCAATGGGATTTCAATAAAATGCTAGCCTCAGAGGAGATAAATTGTAGTATTACATGTTCTATAGAATAGAGAATGACAAAATTGCTTTTATTTACATTTCTAATCAAAACTCCCATTAGTTTGACTGGTTTCAGGGGATTGTGAATGCAAGTTAATTCAATCAGATTGCTTTCTTTTTTAAACGTGGGAATGACTGAAACTAAAGATAGTTGCATTTTAAAAAGAGGGATAGG